>ML259190.1:1383-18325 GCA_005239495.1 Nicotiana undulata
GGGATTTTTGGCCCCTCGAATTCTGCTGCAATGGTTATTCGTGTGGGACTTAACCCTTTTCCAACTTTATTTTGCCTTCATTGGCCTTTCATTTCCGATTTTTCCTTTCATTCGACTTTAAAGCATTTGGAGCATTTCGGCTTTTCAATATTTTCTGAGGAGGTTAGCCACGTGGGACTTAACCTTTCACTTCAATTTCCTTTATAGGCATTTCGATTTGATCTTCTCCCTGCAAAAGTTGGGTTTTAAAGTATCGGCCGTTGCAGCCAGTCGAGATTGACTTGATGCCCCTGTCGAGGCTCGGTGCCCTTTGCATATTGGCTTGCGTCAAACGAGAACCCTGTAAGTCAGTCTTGCCATCCTTTCTTTATTTTACCTTATAAATAGAGTCAGACTGAAAGGGATTGAAAGAGAATAACAAAGCAACACAGACAATGAATTTTGACAAGAAATATCCCTTTCAGGGGAGAGGAAAAAAAAGACTTATCTGGAGTGTATGCGGCTTTCAATGAACATAACATGCGTCTTGGACTGGATGCCTGATCTATATAAACCATCTGAATCTCAGAAATTCATCACGACTTTTAACTCGAGGTTGAGAAACCTTGCCCCAAACCATGTCGATATCAGTGACCAATCATCTTCTTTTCGATTAGTAGTGCCCTTTTCGGGTTTTCACCAGCTAACCTCTCTCATTTCTCTTCTCGACATCGCCCTGTAATGCTCTTTGCGAGTTTTCACTAACAAGACTCTCTCATTTTTTAATTTCTCTACTCACCGTCGCCTCATGGTGCCCGTGTGGGTTTTTACTGATAAGACTCTATCATTTTAATTTCTCTCATTGCTTGTATGAGGTCTAGATAGATATATCTTCCCATTTTGGCTTCTCTTTGCCGATCGATCGGGAGGACTTGAATAGGATTTGGGGTAAAAAGAATTTGTATGGAATTACAACCTTGGAACTTTCAGGCGAATCATTGCCGAATCTCAACACTTGCCCCAACTTAAACTCTTGGGGAAATGTGGATTTTTATTCTGGTGTGACTGAACCCCAGAGAGAGGTTGCCTACGTATCCTTTCAGAATCAAGTTAGACGTACAGGAAGTTTGGTTTTATGTTTGGTTTTTGTTTTGAATTTTTTTTTTTTCTTTTTTTTTTCAATTTCCAAAGAGGGTAGTCAAGGAAGAGTAACTGGCTCAAAGGGTTTACCAAAAATGATAGTGTTTGGGGTAGCATGAATGAAAAGCCTTCATCATTTTGATCATCACGAAAAGGTCAAACATAATACCTTTTGACTGCATCTGCATTGACAACCGTTTCGGGGTCATTTCCTTCGATGTCTCCCAAATACAATGCTCCTTTTGGAAGCAATTTCCTTATGATGTATGAACCTTTTTAATTCGGGGCAAATTTTCCTTTCGCCTCTTCGTGGTGTGGGAGGATACGTCATAAAACAAGTTGCCCTACTTCAAAGTTCCTAGGCTGCACTTTCTTGTTGTAGGCGCGGGCCATTCTTTGTTGGTACAACTGCCCCTGGAAAACTGCGGCCATCCTTTTCTCATCAATCAGAGTTAATTGCTCCAATCGGGTTTCAACCCATTCATCATCCTCAATTTCTGCTTCGACAATAATCCAAAGGGAGGGAATTTCAACTTCTGCGGGTATTACGACTTTAGTGCCATAAACCAATAGATAAAGAGTAGCTCCAACCGACGTGCGCACGGTCGTGCGATATCCTAATAATGCAAAGGGAAATTTCTCGTGCCATTGCCTGGAAGTTTGAATCATTTTCCTGAGGATTTTCTTGATATTTTTGTTTGCTGCCTCAACGGCGCCATTGAATTTGGGCCAGTAAGGGGTGGAGTTGCAGTGTGTGATTTGGAACTGTTCACATACCTCCCTCATCAAGTTACTGTTTAGATTTGCGGCATTGTCGGTAATGATAGTCTTTGGGATACCTAAACGACATATGATATTAGAGTGCACGAAATCCACCACTACTTTCTTAGTGACAGCCTTGAATGTGACTGCCTCGACCCATTTTGTGAAATAGTCGATGGCGACCAGGATAAATCCGTGCCCGTTTGAGGCCTTTGGCTTGATCGGCGCGATGACGTCCATTCCCCAGGCAACAAACGGTCAGGGTGCGGACATAGGATGCAATTCTGATGGTGTTGCATGAATCAAATCGCCGTGTATTTGACACTTATGGCATTTCCGTACAAAGCTGAAACAATCTTTCGCCATGGTAATCCAGTAATACCCAGCCCGCAATATTTTCTTTGCGAGGACGTACCCGTTCATGTGGGGACCGCATACTCTTGAATGCACCTCATTCATAATCTTTTTCGGCTTCTTTGGTATCTACACACCTTAATAGATTCAGATCAGGAGTCCTCTTATACAGTACTTCCTCACTTAGGAAGAAACTGCTGGCGAGTCTCCGAATGGTTCTCTTTTGGTCCCCATTGGCCTGCTCTGGATATTCTTTTGTTTTCAAGAATCTTTTGACATCGTGATACCATGGTTGGATATCGGGCTCTACTTCGACCGTGTTGCAATAACCATGCCTTTCCTTGATTTGAATTTCCAACGGGTAAATGTGAGCATTACCGAATATGGCAGCATTGCAGCTAGGGTAGCTAGTGCATCGGCTAACTCGTTGTGGCATCGAGGAATATATCTGAACTCGACAACTTTGAATCGTTTTCTAAGATATTCCACATGTTGTCTGTATGGAAGAAGCTTAACGTCTCGAGTTTCCCATTCTCCCTGAGCCTGTTTGATGATTAAATTAGAATCTCCCATGATCAATAACTCTTCTACATCCATGTCAATGGCCATATTCATACACATTATACATGCTTCATATTCGGAAATATTGTTTGTACAGAAGAAACGTAGACGGGCTGTGGCTGGATAGTGCTGTCCTGTGGGTGAAATCAAGATTGCCCCAATCCCAACCCCTTTTGCATTGACAGCTTCATCAAAGAACATTTTCCAAGTGCTGGCGTCTTCAGAAGTTATCTCGACTGAGTTTACCTCCTCGTCTGGGAAGTAAGTACTTAGAGGTTGGTAGTCGTCGTCGACAAGATTTTCTGCCAAGTGATTTGCCAAGGCCTGGGCTTTCATTATCGTGCGAGTGACATAGACTATGTCGAATTCGGTGAGCAAAATCTGCCACTTTGCTAATCCCCAGTGGGCATTGGCTTTTGGAATATGTACTTCAATGGATCCAGCCTAGTGATGAGGTAGGTGGTATAGGCCAACAAATAATGTCGGAGCTTCTGAGCGACCCAAGTTAGAGCACAACAAGTTCTTTCCAACAGCGTATACTCTGCTTCGTAGCCCGTGAACTTCTTGCTCAAGTAATATATGGCCTGTTCTTTCTTCCCGGTTGCGTCATGTTGCCCGAGAACACACCCGAAGGAATTTTCTAACACCGTCAGGTATAAGAACAAAGGTCTTCCTGGTTCTGGTGGGACTAGCACCGGCGGGTTCGACAGATATTCTTTGATCTTGTCGAAAGCGTCCTGGCATTCGTTTGTCCATTTGATGGCTGCATCTTTCTTTAACAGCTTGAATATAGTCTCACATGTGGATGTCAATTGAGCGATGAACCTGCTGATGTAATTCAACCTACCCAGCAGACTCATGACCTTCTTCTTGGTTCTTGGAGGTGGGAGATCCCGAATAGATTTTATCTTTGTCGGGTCCAGCTCGATGCCCCGTCGGCTGACTATAAACCCCAGTAATTTCCTAGATGGAACTCCGAAGGAACACTTGGCTGGGTTTAATTTCAAATCATACTTACGCAGGCATTCGAAGAATTTCCTCAAATGCTGGACATGGTCATCTTGCGTCCTGGATTTAATAATCACATCATCCATGTATACCTCAATCTCCTGATGCATCATGTCGTGGAAAATGGCGGTCATGGACCTCATATATGTTGCCCCAGCGTTATTTAGACCGAACGACATGACTCAGTAATAATAGGTGCCCCAGGGTGTAGTGAAGGCTGTCTTTTATGCATCTTCTTAATCCATCAATACTTGGTGGTATCCAGCATAGCAATCCACGAAAGACTGTACCTCATGTTTGGCACAATTGTCAACCAGGATATGTATGTATGGTAGTGGAAAGTTATCTTTAGGGCTTGCTTTATTAAATCTTGGTAGTCGACACATACTCTGACCTTTCCTTCCTTTTAGGCACCGGAACCACATTGGCCAGTTAGGTGGTGTATTGGACCACTCGGATCACTCCAACTTTTAATTGTTTAGTGACCTCTTCTTTGATTTTGTCACTCATGTCTATTTTAAATTTCCTCTGCTTTTGTTGGACGGGTGGATAACCGGGATAGGTCGGCAATTTGTCTACCACCAAGTCCACACTTAGTCCGGGCATGTCATCATAGGACCAAGCAAACACGTCTTTGAATTCAAATAGAAATTGAATCAAAGCGTCCCTAGTTATTTCATCAGTGTGGACGCTTATCATGGTTTCTCGAACCTCTTCTGCATTACCCAAGTTGACGGGTTATGTTTCGTTTAAGTTTAGCTTAGGCTTATTCTCGAATTGTTCTAATTCTCGGGTTATTTCCTAAAAGCCTCTTCTTCATCATATTCCGGTTCTTGATTCATTATTTCGAGGTTAGATATCGTATTAAGATCAGAGCATGAAGTCCGCAAGCATGTCATGTTATTTAAGGCCGCATTATTAGGACTGAAAATAAGAAAAATAAGCAAAAATCAGAAAGAATAATAGACTATGAAATTTTGATTTCATTTCATTGAATTTGAACATAGGAGGGTTTATATCGGAATTCAAACGGCAATAAATTAACACTTGAGTTACACCCTGAAATAACTCATAGTGCAGGAAAGATGGCAAAACTGAACTACCGGGACTCCCGCTTGACGGGGAACGGTAGCCTTCCAGTTCTGCAACTTGGCGTTTGGGCCTATGTATTGTACCTCAGCGGTGCTTGAGCCTTCCCCTGGCTGAACCATGTTAGTATCATACAACATCTGCTTCATGGCGTCGCACATTCCTTCAATTTGTTCAGCTGTAAAGGGCTCCTCTTCTTCTTCAACATATTGTGGTTCGATGAAGGTTTCAGTAATGTGTGGAACCAGCTGAGGCAAGTCCCACCCATTTTTCTTTCGAGCGTTGGCCCATTCCACATTGGCTTTTATAGCATGGAAACCTATGCCGAAGAATTTTTCAGCAACAGGTAGAGAGATTGGTTCAGTGATACCCTGTAGGGATACCCCAAGCCCCTTTCCGGGTTTGTATCCATGTCTAATCATGTCGGTAGCGATCATGATTGACGCATTTGATAGACAAGGCAGCTGGCACGGAGTACCTTCTTCGTGCTGATAGGAAATCACAATTTCAAACGCCTGATAGACAATATGCTCACTTCCTTCTCTGGCTTCGAGACAGGGGACCGAGGGGTCTCTGTATATTGACTGCTCGTCCTCCCCATGGACCACTATCTCTTGATTTTCATGCTCAAACTTGACCATCTGGTGGAGGGTAGATGTCATTGCCCCGGCGGCGTGAATCCATGGTCTTCCTAGCAGGAAGTTATATGAGGTATCCATATCCAAGATTTGGAAGGTTACCGTAAAATCCACAGGGGCGATTGTCATGACTATGTCTATTTCGTCGATGGTGTCCCTTTTGATACCGTCAAAAGCGCGGACACAGACGTTATTTGGCCTGATTCTCTCAGTGCTGATTCCAATTCCTTGTAGTGTTGATAAAGGGAAAATATCTACCCCAGAACCTCCATCAAGCATAACTCTCTTCACATAATATCCCTCACTTTTAGCTGTTAAGTGTAAGTCTTTGTTGTGAGTGGCTCCCTCGGGAGGTAGATCATTCTGGCTGAAAGAAATTTTGTTTACTTCAAAGAAATGCTCGGCCATTCTTTCTAATTGTTCGACTGAGGTCTCCGCTGGCACATACGCTTCATTCAGCGTTTTCAAGAGTATCTTCTGATGCTCGTTTGAGCCCATCAACAAAGATAAGAGGGATACTTGACCAGGAGTTTTCCCGAGTTCTTCAATTGTGGCGTATTCAGTCATGTTCATCTTCTTAAAGAACTCTTCAGCCTCTTCAGCGGTGATAGGTCTTTTAAAAGGGAAGCGTTTGTGCTTGTTTTTGGCCAGCTCTTTCAGATTGAGGTATTTTTCAGAGGAGTTTGCTTCAATTGCTTCCCCTGTGATCTCTTTCCCTTTGTATGTCACTACCGTCTTGTTGTAGTTCCAAGGGACGGCAGCAGTATCCTTCAGGGGAGTTTGCGACGCGTGGCTAATAACCACATGCTCATTCAATCTTGGTGAAATTATTTGCCCCCGCGCCACGTACGTCCCCTTTGGTACATACATTGTTGGGCCGTTCATTATGGATCTGTTGAATTGTAGCCTCCTGGGAGGACTTAACATGCCTTGTTCCTTCTTGGGTGCTCTGGGGACGTAAAGAACAACGTCTTTATAGGGTCCTCTTTTTGTCTTGATTTCAGCCTTCCCAGTGTCTCGAGGGATGGGTTTACTTTTCTTCGTTTCCTGGATTGGCTTGGGTGCCGCCTTGGGCTTTTTCTCAACGTCTGCGATGGCGATGATAGCCTTCAAAGATGGATCAAAATCTTGGTCCTCGCAGATCATGCCGATAACGGGCCCATTTTTGTTATGGGTGGGAAATGGATTGTTAGTCACATTGGGAGATTCTTCATCCCTTAAAACTACCTTATTTTGCTCTATAAGATTCTCCACAGCCCGCTTGAGAGTCCAGCAATCCTCCGTGTCGTGCCCCTCTGCTCCGGAATGGTAGGCACAATTGGTTCTGGGTTTGTATGACACTGATGCTGGGTTTTGCCTGGTCAGAGGTACGGGCTGCAGAAGCCCCATTTGAACCAACTTTGGGAAAAGACTTGAATATGGCTCACCGATAGGAGTGAAATTGAGTCTCCTTGGTGTCTCACGGGGGTAAGCATTGTACGGGTAGTTGTTTTGAGAAGGGCGTGTATTATATGGAGCTGGGGGAGGATCGTTCTTTCTTGGGGGTGGAGCTCTGTTCTGTTTGTATTGTTGTTGCGGCCTGAGATGCGGCTGAGCGTTCATCACCACATAGGGAAAAGGGGACGTAGTATAAGATGCGTTTTGGTGAGGATAGTAGTGTTGGGAAGTTTTGGGGAATGGGCCTGAGTATTGCCTAGAACCCCTGACATCGGAAGCCATCATGGCCCCTTCTTCTTTCTTCTTTCTGCTGGCTGCACTCTCGGATCCGTTTTGGATTGCCTGGGAGGTTGCTCTTATGATCGATTGGCTCAGGATACGATCGGTCTTTAGACCATTCTCAACCATTTCTCCAATTTTGATTGCTTCCGCAAATGGTTTGCCCATGGCGGACATCATATTTTGGAAGTAATCAGCTTCCTGTGCTTGCAGAAAAACACTGACCATTTCAACGTTATCCATCGGAGGTTTGACCCTGGAAGCCTACTCGCGCCACTTAATAGAGTAATCTCTGAAACTTTCCGAGGACTTCTTTTTAAGATTGGATAGAGAGTTTCTATCGGGAGCGATATCCACGTTGTATTGGAATTGTCGAACAAAGTCCCGGGCTAGGTCATCCCATACGTGCCAGTGGGATATATCCTAGTCCATGTACCATTCTAATACAATCCCTGTTAAGCTCTCTCCAAAATATGCTATGAGAAGTTCCTCTCTCCCACCTGCTCCTCGGAGTTGGTTGCAATACCTTTTCAGATGAGCTATGGGGTCCCCATGTCCGTCATATTTTTCGAACTTGGGGGTTTTAAACCTGAGAGGCAAATGGACGTGTGGGAACATGCACAAATCGGCATGGGAGACGCTTTTCTGCCCGCTCAGCCCCTGTATGTTCTTGAGACTCTGCTCTATACTCTTCATTTTCCAAGCCATTTCTTTGTGCTCGGGGCTTTTCTTATCTCGTCCCAAAGTAACTTCATACTGAGGTTGTTGGGGGTATGAATCGGGAGTGACATGAGTGGTGCCCAGAAATGATGGCGTTTGGAATGTAAATGCCGGTGGCTCAAAGCTTGGGCCGGTGATAGTTGGTGGAGCCATGGCGGAGCTCGGTGGTGCGGTGAAGATGTTGGAAGATGCAGCGGAAAGCAGGACCTGGGGGCGAACCTCAGAAAGCCTTCCGGCAAAGTGAGCCGACATAGTTGGGTATCCGAGTGGCGTGGCTGGGTAACTTATAGGAATGTTGGAAGTTCTGCCTGTCCTGGGGATTATCTCTGGGAAACCCAGGATGGAACTGGGCGGTTCCCTACCATTGGACCATGCGTCCCACATTTCCAGCATGCGGCAACGCAGAATCCTGTTCTCATCAGCTGTGGCTTACTCAGATGTTGGGATGACTGGATTCGGGTCCTCCACAGAAGAGTTGACGATTGATAAGTGACTTTCGGATGTCATTTCTATGCTTCCTTTTGATCTAGTGAAGTAAGGATGGGAATCCAGGTTATCGCAAAACCTAACCACCTTAGAAAAACACCTTTACGAGTGAACCAACAAAACGTTAGGTTGAAACATTTATCACATAGGTAATCACACGCTTTGGGTATGCAATGCACCTAGGAAATTGAATGCTTTCTATATGTTTTGCAACAGTTGTGTGTCTCATCCCGGCTTTATTTCTCGGATTTGAACTTTCCCCCCTTTTCATTCTATTTTCACCTTTCATTTTTCTCTATCATTTTATCACTCTTTTCTTTCTTTCATTATATCATTTTTTTGCTCTTTTATTTCTCACTCACTTTCCTTTCTTAAGATTATGATCGAATCCTATGTGGATTACCTACGTATCATGGTGCCGTGTGAATCAGATTATCACGTAGTTCAAGGGTTGAATCCGGAGGAAGGAAATAAACACGTTTTCGGGACTTTCATTCATTAGATAAAATACTTTCAACTTCATAAGAAACTTAAGTACACTTCTTTTTTGAAATTTTAAAAACTACAAAAGACTTAAGACATGCTTTCTTGGAAATGTAAAAACCACAGTGGACTTAGACAGGACTACAACAGGAGAATAAAATACAGACTCGAAAAATATCAAAAATACATCAGTGCTTCCATTGCTTCAGGGACCCGTGGGGCATCATTCGGCCTTGCCACGGGTCTGCGTGCTATATCTTGTTGGAGGCGGTAGAGGTCGTCCATTATCTTGTGGACGAAGATCATAACCGCTGAGAAGAAGGTGGTCCGAGTCATATCTTCGCATTCCTGGCACTTGGTGACAATGTAATCAGCTATCTCCCGGACCCTTTGCCCGATGATACCTTTCTCCTAAAGTAGACGCCCGATTTGCTGAGATCTTGCCTCTAAAGCCTGGGCGTCTTTGTGACTCTGCTCTTGCCATTGTCGCAATTCTTCTTCCAACTGGGCTATCATGTCATAGCACTGTTCTCTTTCTGCCTTAAACCTTTTTGCTTGCTTGGCCATTTCGTTTTCAAAAGTGGCCATTCTTTCTTTCAAACCCAGAACTTCTTGGTCGTGCTTTCTCCTCAATTTTTGCACGAATTCTGCCCTTTCTTCTGCATTATTTCCCAAATTTGCTCGAACTCGGGTCAAATCTTCCTCGGCTTTGTCCAGGTCGTCACCATAGCTACACAACCTTTGCCTGAGACTGGTGACAAGTCTTTTGTCGGCTCTACTTCTTTCGGGGTTTTCAATGGCTATCCTCATTTTCTGGATTTGAGCCCGGAGGGCTTCACTTTCTTTGTTCAACCTGTTTCTTTCCCCTTCGGCTGCAGCAGTTTGTAAAGTGTTTTCAAATTTGAGCTCTCGGATCTGGGCCTCCAGTTTACTTATTGTAGCCCGGTAGTTGATTTCCTTTTCTAGCCTACCCCAGTGTTCTTGTGTTTGCTCAATAAAATGCTGCACGTGATGTCTGTTCGCAGGTCGCTCTGGTTCCTGGTGCTCTCGGCCTCTTCTACCATACCAAGAAATATAGGCTGGCTCTACTTCCCCTTGAGATAAGTTTCTTACCCGAGTCTGAGGCTCTAAGAATCTGCACTGGTTCCAGATCTGACGGGCCCTGTTTTCCGGAAATGTAGCTCTCGGACATAACTCAATGGCTTGTTGTCTTAGGTCCTCATCATGTGGAATGCCTTGTTGTCTACCCAACTACCGTAAGACCCGATGTGGGGCATATGGCTGGATACTCCGCAGACCCGTTAACAAGAGATATCACACTTCAGCAGACATATTGATAATCTCGCCGACAGGGAGCCATCCGAAAGACCACTCGATTCGGTCGGCGGTCAATGATCTCAAATGTGAGTGCCAGGCCTCCTTGCCCTCAGGAAACTTTTGGCCCTCTACCCGAGTACTGTGTTCTTCGATACAATTCAGACCGGTTAAGCCGTAGTTCATGTAACCCGGGCGGTGACAGAGGTGCTCGATCATCCAAATCTGTAGGAGCAGATTGCACACTTCAAAGAATTTTCCCCCAGACTAGCAAATATTCAGAGCACGGTAAATCTCAGGTAAGATTATTGGTATAAGAGTGCCATTGTTCTTCTTCATGACGAAATCCGCCATCCCTACCAGTTCGATATCTATAAGTCCGTCACCTCTGGGGAAGATTAAGGTGCCCAGGAATGCTACCACGAAAGCTAACCCCCTGCAGGCTTCCCATTTAGTCTGGTTCTTATGGTGAGTCAGACCAGTATTTTTAGCTTCATAGCCCCGAGGATCTCCATAACGTTTGTACAGGAAATAGAAAGTGCAAAGCCCTTCAGCCAGGTGTGAGTCTTGATTGTCCCGACTAATGTTCAAAATATCCAAGAACTTATGTGGAGTTACCGCCCTGGGTTCCACCGGATACCGGCTTCTAAGATTGTCACAGAGACCAGCATACCCTGCTATTTCCTCTAGCGTGGGTGTCAACTTAAAGTCTGAAAAGTGGAACACGTTGTGGGCGGGGTCCCAAAATGACACTAAAGCTTCGACGATATCCAACCTCGGCTTGATTTTTAGAAGGCCAGTGAGTTCGCCCAAAGCTTTTACGGCAGACTTTCTACTAACTTCCCCCAGGTCTCTCCACCACATATGGAGTGCCACGGGAATTTCCTCGACGGCCCTAAAGGGAGTGTTTTCAAATGTATTCATCCTGCACATTTGTTTAAATATTTCGATTAAGAACACAAAGCCATAAAAGGTTTTGACTGAATGCGAAAAAGTGTTATTTTTTGCAAAAGTTTTGTAATAAAGAAAATGGACTCCCCTTGCGAATACGACCCTTCAATACTTCAGATAGGAAGCTTTTAGGGATGTGCTCGCTAGTTGGGACAATTTTTTTTGAAAAGACTATAAATGGCTATTTTTTGCAAAAACAGCCTTCCGGCGCCCAGTTGGGACAATTGGCTATTTAGGCAAGAAAGCATCACCTAATTTTGTGAATGTATTTTCTATTTTGGTTTTGAAAATAAGGTTGGACCCGATGAGGGTTGCTTACGTATCTCACATCCGGTGAGAATCAAACAATGCGTAGTTCTGAAAATCTCGACACAATTTTGAAAAATATGCACCGACTCTCTTTGTTTTGAAATACTATTTTCCATTTTTAGAAATTTTGGCAAGTTTCGGTTTTTCCCAAAAATCGGGTAAATCTCATATTCTATTCCTCTCTTGGTTTTTCTATTATCTTCTTTTAGCCGGTCAACAAACAAACCGTAACAAGATGTTGTACACATAGCAAGTAGGATGCATCAGGATGGTCTTTCATTTTGGGTTCACCTGTCCTAGACAGACCCAACCCCTGTGTTGAGTCCCCTAAGTCAAATGTACGTGATGCAAATAAACGTTTCTACTAGGGATCCGGCATGAGGCTATGTCATACTAGGTTTATACCCTAGGGTTTTGTTCTAGACAAGGTATACCCGAGCGGACAGCTCGAGCCGAGGTCGGGGCAGCGTACCGGGAATACAGAAGCTTCCCCGGCTTTGCAACTTGTCGTACCTCGTTCTAAAATTTGGATGAATCTAACAGAAAAGAAGTCACACGAAGTACACACTCCCCAGATGATTTAGAAGACTCAGAGAGAAGGAGGGTTTCGGCACAGTTTATATGCAATTCAAATAATATCAAAGCGGTAAATGCGGCAGTTAGCACATCAGGTTTAAACACGTAAAATCAGATAATGAAAGCCAAAACATAACAGTTATATAAGCTTGAGTTCTTGAACCCTGAACCGGAGATTCTGGGTTCGATTCCCCAGCAGAGTCGCCAGAGCTGTCACACCTCCTTTTCACTACCCCCCAGGTTAATGAAGGGGTAATAAGGGAGTTTTTCCACTTTAAGTGACATTATTCGGTTTTGGGATTTATTTTATTATTTCAGAGTCGCCACCCGGATTTTTTACGATGCCCCGGGACACCGCTTTGTTTTGAAAATCCCAAACCGAGGAAAATTTGACTCTGTTTTGATTTGTTTGCAACCAGAAATCCAAGTAAGGAATTCTGTTAACCCGGGAGAAGGTATTAGGCATTCCCGAGTTCTGTGGTTCTAGCACGTTCACTTAACTATTATTATTTGTCCTAAATTATCTGATTATCTACGTGTTTTTGCCTATTGTGCATTTACCTTTTTTAATTTTAAACCGCTTTTGACATTTATGGACTTATCTTGAAAACAAGTCGCGAGAACGTGCACTTGTCTGCTTTTGTACATGTTACAATTACGCCACACGAAATTCACCCGTAATTGCAACGCATGATTTTAATATAGTTTGAAGTTGAAGTCGGGGACATGAGTAGTCGCACCCGAGTGTAGATTACGTAGTCAAGACTATGGTCGTGATTGTTTCATAATGCCCATTTGAGGCGATGTTTGATTATTCTTTATGTTTTCTATTTTAAGAGGAGCATTTTACTCTTATGATCAATTAGGGCGTTTATGGATTTATCATAGACAAGTCACGATGGTGTACACTTGTTATTTTTGAGCACACGACAAACACGTCACATGAAATGCACCCGTAGTTGTTGCGTGCATTTTTATTATTGCTTGGATTTGAGGGTCGGGGGCACGAGTTGCCACTCCCGAGTGTAGATTATGGTAATTTTGGTATAATGTATGATTTTTATCAAATTTCAAACTAAAGGGATTCGTTCTATCTAGACGATTTCCTAAAACGATATCCATTAACCTAAGGCAGCATCTTACGGGCTATGGCCTCATTTAGCCCCATTTTATCATAGTAGGCCATCCTAAGCTAATTCCCCTGGTAATAGGACTACTAGTTCTGGAAAAGATTTTTGTTTTTAGCCAACAATGGCAAAAATGGGAATCAGAATGTCCCTCGTTCGTTCAGATATATAAAATTTCAAATATCTAAATATGTCACTTAATTATTCTGATATGAATGGGCAAGATGAAATCACTCTACGTTTCCAGAATTTCATGATTTCTAACAAAGATCACACCACAAGCAGTTTTATTAATTTGAAACAGTAGTCTTACTAATTTAAAATAGCCTAATCGCATGCTTCTAAAGGATTAAAGTTCATATTTATACATTGATTTCAGAAATTACAAGGTGCGTAGAGAACTGAAAACAGCCTATTGATTCTACTCATTGAAACTCGACTGAAATTGAAATAGCTATTTTTCAAAATCTGACTAGCGTTGATACAGATTTCACGTATGTTCTTTTGCCTAATGTCATTTTCAGAACAGATAGAATGTAAATTCAAACCTTTTAGGAACATGAATCAAAAACTAAAATTAAGTGTACAGTCCAGTCTTAAATTACAGTACAATGAGAGCAAAATATAGGGAATTACAGCTTGACTATTGCTATACATTTTTTAGAATAAAAAAAATAACATAAGGATTCCAACTAATTTTACCGACTTGAACTCCCTTAAGGCTTAACATTTAGGCCTTCCTTCGTAATCTGTAGAACACCCCCAATTAGTTGAGTGTTGATTACCCATCAGACCAAACAGAACCATGAAAGAGGGGTGAAGTTTAAACCTGATGATGTGATGCCAAGCTATACTAGCAGAATTATTTATGCATTCTTTTGGGAAAAACCTGACCATGAATGAGTCAGGTTTTAGTCCCATAATGCCATATACTAATCTAACTCTAAAGCTATATGGAGACTTGTTTACTGAGTCTTTTCATGAAGGTAAGAGCACCTTTTAACGTTAATCTAAGATTATAAGTCCAACATTTTACTAGTTGAACATTATTGAGAATATACCTTTGAACATTGTAAGAAAGATGAATCTAACAATGATGGAGGCTAGATTCAATCCTTAATGATGCTCCTAGAAGAAAAAAGTATATTCACACCTTTCATGGACTGGATCTGACCATAAAAGAGGTCAGATTCAGCTCCATAGGTTTCATTTTTTTTGTTCTTCTTGACAATTATACCATAGTTTGAACTTTAGGCTTTTATGGAGACAGAATCTGATCATTTTAGGAGATTCTGATTCTTCACTTTAGGAAGCCTTTTGACTACTTATTTTTACACCCTAAAAGGATAACTTCAGGGACATGAACTACTGTTTAGGCACTTAATATGAGGTGAATTTGACTATCAATAAGTCAAACTCATCTACCCTAGTGCCAACATTCTAGCCCATCTAGAAACTTGCTTGTTACATCTCTTTATTGACCAAAGAGACTCAATTGAAAAGCATATTTTCTGCACTCTTATAGAGAGAATCTAACCATAGAGAAGGTTAGATTCTACACCATAGTGCAGCTTCTTTTCATAGTATAGAACTATGAATATTAGATACGTTTATATACACATAATTTGAAGCAAACAACACGTACCAGCCAGAGAAATACTAAGATAAAGGTAATGCTTATCAACTCACAGATTTATTATCATGCTAATAAACATCCATACAGTCACATAAAACAAATGAAGCAACATCATTTATCGAGAACAACTAGTTTGAGCAGTAAGTAGGAGAGAAAGATTCCAGTCCAGCATTTTATTGAGAATAAGATGAGTTAATACATACCTTTTTTCTTCTGAGAGTAAAATCGTAGAAACCTTGACCAAATAAAGGTCAAGTGTGGACAATAAACAACAAAATAAGAGGAGTTCAGCAGCAACAAGCAGAAAACCAAAGCAAAGACCAAACAGCCCAGCAAAATCCACCCAGAAATCTCGAGTATGGATGCTTAGAAAAGCTTCCGGAAATCAGAATCCAAAGAGAGAAGATAGGAGCTGAACTAGGCCATCTAATTGTGAACTTGATTTTCAAAAGAACAAATCATATATTTCCTTTTCTAATAATACTTTTTGAAACTTTTTCTTTTCGAATGGAAGGTACTTCTGTATTTTTCCAAATGTTTCAGCAAGAAGAGAGTGTTTTTCAGAGTGTAAAAGTTCTTTTTCCTTTTTTCCTCCTTTTTCTTTTATTGAGACTAAAGGGAGGGGGTCTATTTATAGGATATTTGGGAATGGGATCCCTTTTGGAATATTCCCAATCCAAAAGGCTGAAAATAGTACATAGGGCAACTGTCAACCTTATCTTTGGGACAGCTGCCCTTATTCTAGAACCTTCCTACCTATTAAAGACCCCTTTACCCTTAAAATTCTGATTTTCTAAGTCTACATTTCCTATTATACCCTTTGGAGTCCCTGAATTTACCATTAGGTAATCAGGGTTACTCACTTGGTTTATTATTTAACCCTAGTTAATTGACCCTAGTTAGGTTACTATTGTTAATTACTGGTTATTCTCAACTTGGATTAGTTTAATTGATTTACTTCAGTTACTTAATCCTATATTAACAGATTTTAGGACTTAGTTATTTATTTAAGAAGTTATCGACCTAAGCTAACCTATTAAGCATAGTACCTAATTAAGACAGCCTAAATTGATTGATGATCCTGCATTTGTCTAAGATTAACTAATCCCTGATTAATTGAGTGATTAATCAACTATGTCAATCATGAAACCATTTATCAATAAGGTAGCCATGAACTAGTAAGGTTATAAACTCCTAATTTAACACTGATGATTAAATAACAACAAGCATCACATATTAGTAGCATGAATCAAAGGAGACGATCATCTGAATGATAACCCTATCTTTTCATTCAATCGGAGCCTAATTACTAGATGGGTTTACTACATGATTTAAGAACCAATTAACACAAAGTAATGACAATGGAGCAAATCATTAGAGACAGATTATTAAGAAGAAAGAAACAAGACTACCATACCTAGAATAGTTCATATACCTAGACAACAAAGACAGAGTAGTTTCATGCAACCAAACAGTAAATCAACCAAACAATGTAGGGTTTTTATTCGATCAAATACAGAGAATAACATATAATCTAAATAAGGAACAAGAAGAAGCAACAAACTCGAAATAATAAAGACGACCTAACAGAAAACAAGGGGAACGTGTTTTAACATAGTTTCTGTTTCAATATTTCATAAAAAAGTGAAGAAAGAAGAAGAATACCCGTGGAAAGAGATTTGGCCGGAAAATGGGAGGTCGCCGGACCTTGGCCGGATTCCGACGGGTTTGAAAATGACTCAAACTCACAGAAATCAATTGCCCTCGTTGAGAGCTATCGATCCGTGTAGGTTCGAGCCATTAAAAGTCCTCGAAATAGCTTGTAGAAGAGAACTAGGGTTTCGGGTGCTTTCAGATTTGAAATGGAAGAAAATCGGCTGGGTTTTTGGGGAAACTAACAATGGGAGGTGATTGAGGGGAGGATGAGGATTCACTGGACAAAAATTGGGGTCGATTGGAGAATCTCCGCCGCCGGTGGCGATTTCCGGCCGGCGGAGTAGGGTGGAGGAAGGCGGAGACCGGCTGGTCTCTAGAGAGGGGTGAGAGACGGTGGAAAAGGGAGGGGGGTGTAGGAATTCGAAGTGAACTGGGGG
>ML259196.1:637-10971 GCA_005239495.1 Nicotiana undulata
ATGGGTCTGCTTACCAGAAATGTTGACCAAAGTCAACTATATTCATTTATTAATTATCAAAACTCATTCTTCTATCAGTTTTTCACATATAAGCTTCACAGCTACACGCCTGGGGCTGCGCACGCATATCGAGGTGAGGCTAACGGAGGCTCTCGGAGCCTCGGAACACAGATATAGCTTAAATTACATAAGATGACCTTTTGGGTCATCACAATTAATTAGTCAATCCAATTGAAGAATACAATATGATTGTTAGAGAGCCCATAACCCTAGATCGTTTTCATCATATTGATAACATAAAAACTGCTCTTCTTTTTTTCAAAGTTCATTATTTGTTTTTCTTTATTTTAATTAGTTTACAATCAATTACTTCTAGTTTTAATTCTTGTTTAGATAATTATGATAGTCTAATTTAGTTAATAGTTAATCACAAGTCCTCGTGGGTTCGATATACAATTTTCAGTCACTTTATTACTTTACGACCGCGTATACTTGCGTGTGCGTTTGGCCGCGACATAACCTAATGTCGATGTCTAATCCTACACCACCACAAGGCAAATTTGTCTAAAAGGAAAAAAGAGCACCAGCAGAATCTTCCTTCTTTTAAGAAATTAAAAAGGCAAAACAGGAAGTAGGAAAGAAAAATTGTAAAATTCTCATTTTACTTAGATGTTGATTGCTCCATCACAGTCAATCATCTTTCTTAAGGAAAAGAACAAAAGAACCTCCTATAATCTTTTTTCTTTGGGTTTCCGTTGTTTGGAACACATTATCTTAATTAATTCAAATTCGTGTCACGTAAATCCACGAAGTAAGCGCTTCCTTCCGAGAAGGCAAAAACCTTCCCCAGTAGCTATTCTATTGTTCTATTTATGATGTTCGTTCCAGCACTCAATATGTTGCGCACATGTTTAGTGTTTAAACGAAATTGTAAACATAAACTTAACCTCTGAACTTGCTTAATTTCTTGCTATCTAGTTCATGGCTTATTCGGGCAGGAGCTTACTGTTCAATCAAAAATATAGATTTTGGTTCAACCAATTAAATTCAAATAAAGAAGAGTCAATCATATCTAATGATAAGATTCTAAAGACAAACGGATGGTAATGAATGTAAGCAATAATAACAATATTCAATGATCCAAAAAGATAAAATATGATATTAATAGCAATAAATGACATTTAAGTAAATAAAAATGTATGAGTCACCCGAAAAGGGGTGAGATCTGTGGATATTCTTTCTGACAATGATGAATGATTGATGAGCCTTTTGAACACTCAGGTTGTCTTGGATCCAGCGGAAAGAATAGACAAGAATCTTAGCAAAAAGATTCTTTTTGTATTCTTCTAATAAGATTAGATTCTTCTATAAAGTCAAAGTATTTTTTTACAAATAAATATCTCCACTCCTTTATCATTGTGTCTCTTTCTATTTATAGGGAACATATTCCTAGAAACGCTAATAGTACAGATGCAGAGAATATCCACTAGAATATTCTCCTTCGTGTCTTATCTTAAACCTAGCAATTATAACTCTGTGTGAGATGTTCGACCTCGACCTTGAACAACGATGACTTCACGACCTTGACCTTTGCTGACTCATTAACCACACCCTTCATCGCTTCGAGGCTACTTCGACCTAGGGTAGATCTTTGTGGAGTACTTACTGCTAGGACATGGCGGCCGATGAAGGCTATTGTGTACGGTAGAAATTGGGGCTATCCGATTTCACTAGTTTATCGAGACTAGGATGTTGCATCGAAGAGCTGAGGCATCGAGTTCGAGATCGAAGTCTCTTTCGAGATCGAGGTCGGTATCAATCGAAGCTAGGGGAGACAGACTTCACTATTTGATCGAGACTAGGATGTTGCATCGAAGAGCTGAGGCATCGAGTTCGAGATCGAAGTCTCTTTCGAGATCGAGGTCGGTATCAATCGAAGCTAGGGGAGACAGACTTCACTATTTGATCGAGACTAGGATGTTGCATCGAAGAGCTGAGGCATCGAGTTCGAGATCGAAGTCTCTTTCGAGATAGAGGTCTGTATCAATCGAAGCCAGGGGAGATAGACATCGAGTAATATCGGGGATAGTTTAGTAACGGAAAGAGCAAGATATCCGTGATTGGTCGAGGATCGTGGCGTGAATTTTGGAACGGATCATATCAAAAGAGGTTAATTAGCTGTTTATACGATTTTCTTATGTAATTAGAGATATAACATAATTAAGATTCTTCTACTATATAAAGAGGAGTCCCAATCATTTGTAAGCATTATTATTCACTGAGAAAAAAGCTATACAACTCTTTCTTTCTTGCTTATTACTATTCATCGGATTATTCTATCTTAACTGTTCTTATACTGTTATCCCCTCGAGGGTATCTTAATTCGAGGCTGAAGCTTTGTTCTCATACTGCTTTGTTCTACTTTGTTCTCATAATATGGATTGCTTTGCTTAGTCCCACTTAGATATAGCAGGGATTCCACCGGAGATCACAACACATCGATTGAGTCTGGATCCAAAGTTTAGACAAGTGAAACAAAACAAAGGCTCCAGTCCGAGGTAAAATATACATTCATCAAGGACGAGGTAACCAAACTTCTCAAAATAGGATCCATTCGGGAAGTAAAATATCCTGAATGGTTAGCAAATGTAGTTGTAGTCCCTAAAAAGGGGAACAAACTTTGGATGTGTGTAGATTATAATGATTTAAACAAGGCATGCCCCAAAGAATCTTTTTCTCTGCCTAACATCGATCGCATGATTGACGCCATGACCGACAACGATATCCTTAGTTTTCTCGATGCCTACTCCGGGTACAATCAAATTCAAATGAACTCGGAGGATCAGGAAAAGACTTCATTCATCACTAAGTATGGCATATATTGTTATAATGTAATGCCTTTTGAGCTAAAAAATGCTGGTGCTACGTACCAACACTTAGTAAATAAAATGTTCGAAGAACAAGTAGGTAAGTCAATGGAGGTATATATTGACGATATGCTAGTTAAGTCCCTGCGCACAGAGGACCATTTAACACATTTGCAAGAAACCTTCGACATACTGAGAAACTACAACATGAAGCTCATCCCCGAGAAATGTGCTTTGGGGGTCGGTTCGGACAAGTTCCTCGGCTTTATGATATTGAATCGGGGGATCAAGATCAACCCTGATAAAATCAAGGCAATCGAAGACATCACAATCGTGAACAATGTTAAGGCCGTGCAAAGACTGACAGGATAGATAGCCGCCTTAAGCTGATTCATTTCGAGGTCTTTAGATCGAAGCCAAAGGTTCTTCCCACTGCTTTAAAAGAAGAATATGACAGCAGGCGTTGGAGGAATTGAAGCGGTACATCTTAATTCCACCATTGCTTCATACTACAAAAACAGAAGAACAACTATACATATACTTAGCAGTCTTAGAAGTTGCGGTAAGTGGTATCCTAGTTCGAGAAGAGCAAGGTATCAAATTTCCCGTTTATTATGTAAGTCGAACTTTAGGCAAGGCAGAAACATGATACCCACACTTAGAAAATTTGGCAATTGCTCTAATAAGCGCCTCTAGGAAGCTAAAACCGTATTTTCAATGTCACCCAATATGTGTGGTAACCACTTATCCTCTTCGTAATGTTATACATAATCCTGAATTGTCGAACCGTTTAGCCAAATGGGTCGTCGAACTCAGTGGGTATGATATCGAATATCAACCCCGAACAACCATCAACTCTCAAATTTTAGCAAACTTTGTGGCCGACTTCATGCTAACCCTCGTACCCGAGGTCGAAAAGGAACTTTTTTTAAAATCGAGTACATCATCGAGGGTGTGGACCCTTTTTATAGACGGCGCTTTGAATGTGAAAGGGTCCGGGCTAGGCATCATTTTGAAACCGCCCACGGGCAATACAATTAGGCAATCTATCAAAACTTCTAATTTTACTAACAATGAGGCCGAGTACGAGGACATGATTTCAGGTCTCGAACTAGCTAAAGCTTAGGAGCGGAAGTCATCGAGGCCAAATGCGACTCCTTACTGGTGGTAACCAAGTCAACAGAACCTTCGGGATTCGAGAGGATCGAATGCAAAGGTGTGTGGATAAATTTCAGGTAACATTACATCGGGTTAAAGAATGGACCTTGCAACATGTACCTCGAGAACAAAATAGCGAGGCTGATGCCCTTGCGAATTTGGGATGATCAGTCAAAGACGACCAAATTAACTCGGGGACTGTCGTGCAACTCTCGAAATCAGTAATCAAAGAAGGCCATGCCAAAATAAACTACACGAGCTTAACCTGAATTGGAGGAATAAATATATTGAGTATTTGAGAAACGAAAAGCTCCCATCGGATCCTAAGGAATCAAGGACTCTACGAACAAATGTTGCTCGATTCACATTGGCTGAAGATGGAAAATTATATAGAAGGATGTTCGATGGACCATTTGCAGTATTCTTGGGACTAGGGGACACCGATTATTTCCTATGAGAAGTTCACGAGGGTACTTGCGGGAACCATTCCGGTGGCGAATCACTAGTTCACAAACTCATCAGAGCGGGATACTATTGGGCAAATATGGAGAAAGACACCAAAGAGTTTGTTCGAAAATGTGATAAATTTCAAAGGCATGCACAAACTTTCCACCAACCCAGAGAGAAACCTCATTCATTCTTGTCCATATTGTCATTCATGAAACGGGGAATGGACATCGTCGGCCCTCTGCCATCGGCCCCAAGTAAAGCTAAATTCATTTTGCTTATGATTGACTACTTCTCTAAGTGGGTTGAAGTACTGGCATTCGAGGAAGTCAGAGAAAAAGAAGTTATAGACTTCATCTGGGATCACATCATATACCCATTCGAGATACCTGCCGAAGTCGTATGCAATAATGGAAAACAATTCATCAGCAGCAAAATAACGAAGTTTCTCGAAGATCACAAAATAAAAAGGATCTTATCGACACCGTATCATCCTAGTGGGAACGGATAGGCCGAATCAACAAACAAAACCAGCATCCAGAATCTGAAGAAAAGATTGAACGACGCAAAGGGAAAATGGGGAGAAATTCTACCCAAAGTCCTTTGGGCATATCGAACAACGTCAAAATCCAGCACGGGAGCAACACCATTCTCCTTAGTATATGGCGTCGAAGCCCTGATCCCGGCCAAAGTCGGGAAACCCAGCTCCAGGTTTGGATACGCAACGGAAGAGTCAAATCACAAGGCTATGAATACGAGCCTTGAACTACTAGACGAAAAACGGGAAACCGCCCTCGTTCAAATGGCCGCACAAAAACAACGCATCGAAAGGTATTATAATCGAAGGACCAACCTTCACCACTTTAGATCGGGGACTTAGTTATGAGAAAAGTCACCCTCAATACTCGATACCTAAATGAAGGATTACTCGGCCTATACTGGGAAGGACCGTCAAGGTCATCGACATAATCGTAAAGGGATCCTACAAGCTTGGCACGATGAATGGTGAACAGTTACCGAATAATTGGAACATATCACTCCTCAAACGATATTATTATTGATGTATGACCTTCTCATTTTTCATTTACATTTTACACTAACTTATTTTCAGGTATTCAAGTGAAGGCATCGAAGTTCTCTCCAAGCGGGAAGATATTAGAACTTAAAGCACGCGTTTCACTCTTTTTCCCTTCTACCAGTTTTTATCCCAAATGGGTTTTTTCGACAAGATTTTTAACGAGGAAACCATTGTTCGCTCTAACTTAGAGTATCCAAGGTTTCTTTTTTATCAAACTCGAATACTGGGGGGCATCACCCTCGAATGTTATATTTTCAAGGAAAATACTTCATGTAAACAGGGTCTCGATAGGAATTTGTATAG
Source organism: Nicotiana undulata (assembly GCA_005239495.1). Taxonomy (NCBI): domain Eukaryota; kingdom Viridiplantae; phylum Streptophyta; class Magnoliopsida; order Solanales; family Solanaceae; genus Nicotiana; species Nicotiana undulata. The sequence goes on from ML259196.1 coordinate 6,491, forward strand.
GACCAAATGGTCGAATGAACGATGTCCGTATATATTACTCGAACCTTAGTGACAAAACATGTACGCATGTATGAACTATTGAAATAAGTACTTTTCCTGACCAGGTGTCTCGCGCCTTAATGAAATTTCTACTTTATAAGTTCTATACTTATGATTTCTTGTGAAAACTGGCTCAAGGGCTTAGTGCAAATACACTTCGAACGATCAACTCCATACTCGGGGACTGCCGTCAAAAAATTGACACGATACCATAAGACCTCAAAGAGGCAACCCTCTATTTTATAGGCCAAGGCCACCCTACTTAGGGACTAACACATTGAACAAGTTCAAAGTATTATTGGGAAATTAAGCCCAAGAGGCAAATCCCAAGGCGACGGCCGAACTAACGCGGCTCAAAGACGTCCGAATTCCGCAAAGAAAATAGGCCTTCGATTTCTTTTGAAAACCAGTTAAAAAGGGCTACCCTCGACAAAATAATAAAAGGGATTCGATAATTTCGGCCCTCGAAAAACCTTAAGAGGTATCGAACTATTTAATACAAACTTGTGCTAAGGCACAAAAAGCAAAAGGATTTCGATAAATCCTGAAAAAACTTAACGGGTACAAACTTACTTCGTGCTAAGGCATAACGAATTACTATATGTTAAAAAATTTTAACCCAAAAAGGGGAAAAAGTCATTGTTCTGAGGCCATATCGGCCTGATTCAAGTGCCTAAGGGCCATTATATGTTTGAGTTCGAGAATCCATTCTCACTCAACTCAAACCTAAGGGTTTACTACTTTAAATTTGAGCAAGAACTCACTCGACTACAAAGGCAGTATTAGTTTGTCTTTGGCCAAGTTGCCGAATAACCGTAGTCTTAAACATATTATTCACAAGGCATGAAGTATATCAAAATTTTACAAGGCACAAAGCAGATTGAAACTATCACAAGTCAAAATTCAAAAAGAAAATATTCTTTATATATATATATATATATATATATATATATATATATGAACAAAGGTATTTACAAAGGGCCGATCGGGGTCGTACACAAAAAAAAGAAAAGAAAAAGAGAAAACTACAAAAGTCCTATCTATGTTCGGGGGTGACTCCCTCCTCTGGGGCATCTTCTTCCTCAATCCCTTCATCATTGTCGGAACCACTCTTGCTGCCATCATCATCGTCGTCAGAAAAGACAGTTTCCTAGCATCGACTTCATGCTCCTTTACCTTTTCTATGTATTCAGAAAGGTCAAAACCTCAGGCATGGATCTCCTCGAGAGTATCCCTCCTAGATTGGCATTGGCAAGCTCAACAACCCATTGTGCGCGGTCGGCAGCCTCCCTCAGCTGTGCTTGATCAGCCTCGACATCAGCCATATATATGGCCACCGACTTATCGGCCTCGTCCTTCGCTTTTTCGGCCTCAACTTGGGCCTTTAAAAGTTCAGCTTCGAGCTCTTCAACCCTCTTAGCCTGAACCGAGCACTTTTCCCTTGCACTTCAAAGTTGGGCTTTGACCGACGACAACTGGGCCAAGGCAGTTTCCTTCTCAGCAGCATGCGGTCCATGCCTTCCTTCCACTTGTAACAATCAACTTTCACTCGATCGAATTCCTCCCAGAACAGCTCGATCCTCTCAATCTTTTGCTGCAACTTTGACATTGAAACATTATCTTCTGCCCTCGAATCGAGGGTGTGGTTTTCAAGAAAATAATTACCTGCTCGTTTAGCTTGGCTTCCTCCTTACGGGCTCTGGCCAAAATCAGCTCGGAGGTCGTTGATCTCCTCATCCTTCTGCCCATAGAGAAGTTTGAGAGCTTTCCTCTCCTCTGAAAGCCTTTGGAGATCGGCCTCACATTGGCTTAACTTGGTCCGGGACTTAGAGAAAGCCTGTATGAAAAAAATAAAGGAGTTAGACAGAAAAAGGGAAAAACAAAAGAAAGATGCATCAACGAAGTTCATACTTACTCGATTCGGAAGACGTTGGGCCTCCTCGAAGAGATTTGATGCATCATTAAGAACAGAGGCATCATCGACCCCAGTAAAGCAATCCCGAAAAGGATCCTCCCTACTGTGGACTCCGCCTATTTCGGGAGTCCTTATGGCATGTGCATCCCTTATGGCCTCTTCAGCAAAGAAATGTAGAGACGGAGGGTGACCTACTGCTACTGCCCCAAGCGAGTCACTCGGTGGCCTCTGTTCGGCTCTAGAGGTCTTGGGACCAGCCCTCTCCGGTATGTCGTCTTTTGACGAGAGGCATCCTCGACCTCGGATGATTTGGGGACTTTGCCCGAATCTTTCTTCAAAACTTCTTCAGCACGAGCCAGGGCCTTGTCAACTGATAACTAGGATTTTTACCTTGTTTTCCGCCCTTTCTTGATTAGGTTTTGATTATAATTGTACACAAAATAGCCCCAAAAGCTTACGTTTTGTGCTTGTTGCAGGATTGAGCCAAAAATAATGACAAACAGTTAGAAATCTGCTCAAAAAGGAGTGAGTCTTGCACAAGTACCAAGAACATCAAAAAGGCCTACCTCAAGTGTCCACCGCGGCGCGGTCCAGGCTTTGTGGTCCGCGGTGGTAAAATTCAGCGACTCAGTTCAAAGGCCAAGTGACCACCGCGGCCGCAGTCCAATCTTCGCGGACCGTGGTGGTGAGATTCAAATAAGGGATTTTGAAGCCAAATGCCACCGCGGTCGCGGTCCAATCTTCGCGGACCGCGGTGGAAAGATTCAGAGGACCTTATTTTGAAGCTAAAGGCACTGCGGCCACGGTCCATTTCCCGCGGTCCGCAGTCAAGGATATTTCAGAGACTCAACAGCTGGGCCAAGTCGTCCACCGCGGTCGCTTTTACACGGTCCGCGGTAACCCTGCAGGGGTATTTTTGTCCGGAATTTTGGCTGAGTATAAATAGCTTCTTTTGTAATTTTTTTAAGGTTAAGCTTTGTATCAGCGATAGTAGAAGCTCGTGAATAGTGTTCCTTTACTTCTTTTTGCAATTTTCTTGAGATTTTAACATTGAATCATTGTGGTTTATGTTATAAATCATTAATATGGGTTTTCCTTCATCTCTTTCATTGAATTTATCTTTGATTATGAGTATCTAAACCCATTAGCTAGGGTTGTGGCTCAACCCTAGTGTGGGTATTTAATGGGTTTCTAAAATTTGGGCTTGGATGTTTATGGGTGTTTGTTATTTGGGCTAATTTAGAGTTTTCTTGCTATAATTGGTGGTTTCAAACACTAATTGACCTTCAATTGACTTGGGTCCTTCTTGAGAAAGAGGACTTGAGTCTAGAAAATTAGTCCAACAAGGAATTGGGACAAAATCAAGAGATTAGTAGTTCCAATCAATGGGTTGAATCCATAGATGGTAAAACCTTACTTGAGTCCTAATTAACGGGTTAAACCTCGAGAGAGTAATACCCTACTTGAACCTAAATTGCTTTCTTAGTTGACACCCAATTGGCCTCGAGAGAGGTAATTCGGGCAAAGCCACTCAAACTACCGAGAGGTATAGAGTGGGTAATTTCATGCATTGGTTATATCATTATCCCTTCGTTAACATCCTTGCCTTAAAAATTGGAATCCGCTAAATACTCGCTGAGGTGATAGTCATAACCCTAGTGCCTTTATCCTTATAGAAAACAACTTCAAAAACAAATTAGTAGTTAAATTGCTTTCAACGTAGTATAAATCGTAGTTGTAGTTGGTGTGAGCACGTGATTTTTACCTACTACATGATCCTACAAAAATTCAATAATTTAATTAATTTTATGATTTTTATTCAATTTAGGTGCTATTGGTGAATTAATTTTACATTTATAACAATAATTTGGGTTTTAATGTTTATAAATAATTTAAGGTTGCATAACCTCCATCATTTGGAAAATTACAAATTTATTCTTTAAAAATTGCAAGCGTTAATTCATAATTTCACCTTTTAATCCGCCATCAATCAATTTTCCCTATAAATTAGATAAAAATTAGAATTATAGTTAATTAGCATATTATTTGTAACCAATTGAAGTAAATAACAACAAAAATGTTGATTATTGGATGCAATGTAGTTTTACTAATTAATTGCTTAATTTAATCGTTTTCCCCAAACAAAACTGTGAAATTTATTCTTTAAATGATATAAGTGTTAAATTAAATGGTGTCACTTTTAATCAATTCAACAATTAGTTTATAACAAGACAAAAAAAATAATAATAATAATAATAANTTAAATTAGAATTAGTATTAATTAAACTAAGTAATGTTAATTAAGCCTAAGATGTTAAAATCGGACTTGGGCCAAAAGAAACCAGGCCCAAACCTGGTCTCTACACAACCCATACTCCCTAGCCCAATTAATTAATACTCGGCCTGCCCCAGTCCCCAAACCCCAAACGACCCCGTTTTGATCATAACTAATCCCAGCCATTGATCTCGTTTGATCTAACGGCTGGGAACTCCCCACCCCCTAGGTATATATATGTTCCTAATACCC
>ML259201.1:0-20087 GCA_005239495.1 Nicotiana undulata
CTGCCCAGGCTTTTGTTCTCCGCGATCGCAGCCTTGGCCCTGCAATCGCACTGACCAATTTCCTAGACCTCCGCGATCGCACTGTGCAATTGCCAGCCAACCACACGCGCTTATCTTCCTCTGTGCGATCGCAGCCTATTCCACGCGATCGCACTAACTTGTCCTCCCTCTACTCTGCGATCGCACCTCCCTTCTTGCGATCGCATAGAACAAATCTGAGTCTGACCATATTAACTCTCTGCGATCACACTTCTTCACCCGCGATCGCAGTGAACTAAATCACTGTGCAGAAAAACCAGAAAACCAGCAATTGTTCTAAGTCCAAATGAGTCCGTTAATCACCCGAAATTAATCCCGAGCCCCTCGAGACCCCAACCAAACTTACCAACGTATCCCATAACATCATTCAAACTTAGTTGCACTCTCAAAATACCAAAACTAACATCAAAACACCAAATTCACATCGGATTCAAGCCTAAGAACTTTGATATTTCTAAAATTCACCAATGATACCGAAACTATCCAAATCAACTCCGATTGACCTGAAATTTTGCAGACAAGTCCAAAATGGCATTATGAACTTGTTTCAACTGTCGGAATTTCATTCCGACCCTGATAGCCTATTTTCCACTACCGTCCGAAAATCGCCAAAACCCAACTTTCGCCAATTTAAGCCTAATTTTACACCGGTCATCACAAAATTCTGAACACACTCCTAAGTCTCAAATCACCTAACGAAGCTATCCGTGTCATAAAATCCGCATTCCGAAGTCGTTTACCAATAAGTCAACTCTCAATTGACTTTTCCCATTTTTAAGGCTATTCTTAAGGACTAAGTGTCTGAATTCTCATTTAACCATTCTGATTCCAAGCCTATCAAATCTAACGCATTAATAACAAAATAACTAATCTATAATAAGTCAATAGCAACAGTTATGATGAGGGTTTTTCGTAACGACGGACCGGGTCGTTACATGAGCAAGAGTAAAGTAAATAAAAACTTGATTGTTATTGAAAATGCAAAAAATTAATAATACAAGTTAAAAACTTATAATATACTTAGAGAAAGAGCTCTAACCACTTCTAGAGAGAAAGAGCATTATTTCTCAAGTGGTGGTGTAAGGTGTGTCTTTTACAAGTGATATTGGGGGCTACATATATCAAAAATTAAAAATTACATAGTGTTTTCTAATGTCATCCATGATGTCATTAAGAGTAAGTGCTAGTTGATTTCATGTATGATATCAGTTGTGATGTCATTGTACTGTCACACTGATAAAGTTTTTGATTAATTTCTTAGTACATTAAATCAGGGTCTTCTTTTTCTGATGATGATGATGATTTTTCAGACGAAGATGCTTGATTTTGTTGACCTGGAATTTGTGTCTTGAGAGAATCAAGAATTTTTTCCATTTGCTGAATAAAATCAAGCCTGCTGCTGGAACCGGCTAGTTGTGCACTTATAATGGATTTTTGTTGTAAAAATAATATTTCGGCAGCATCTGTTATTGGTCGATTCTGTGGATGAGATAGAAACCACTTGTCTACTGATGGCACATAGGCTACAGATGAATCCCACATTTTATACCATTTGCAGTGGCCTTGGAGGGCTAACCACGGTAGTCCTTTATGTCTTTCTGACTTGTGGAAGCAAAACTTATTTTGGTGAGATTAGGGACCAGAAGTTTGAGATCTTCAATTCATGTGGTTCTTTGCTATTAATACCAATCCTGAACCAGAATTCCAACATTTCAACATCCAAGAGGTAGAAAAAAAAATTTCTTAAAGTTCGTTCAAAACACCAATAAACATAGCCAAAATATTATGAGTTCTTTCTCACAGATGCCAGATCATGCTTGTTTAAGCCCCCACAAAGAAAAATAAACCTAATCATACGCCACGCATACTACAATGTGGATTAACAAAATAATCTCAGCAAAAGAATGGGGAACCCATCCAGCCAAATACAAAAGACCTCCTCGACCTTTTGATCCGCAATTTTATATAATTACGATAACCAAGCACCATGGATGAATGCTTTCACCTTCCAAAACCAACTTGAAAAGCATTCATGGTTCATACTTTGGAGTAAGCAATTAACCTCTGAATTTTCTTAGTGGTTTATACATCAACGGTGGCTTGCATATGGTAATATAGCTAAAATCCTCCCATCACCAGTAAAAGGAGGATATGATTATTTCTGCCACATGTTTTCTAGTGAGCAGCAAATATTCACACTCTTCTAATTTTTTCACAGATTTAATATTCCATGGATATACTCCCAAAAGTTTTCTTTTCACAAGCTAGAACGACATAAAGAACTACCGTGGTTAGCCCTCCAAGGCCACTGCAAATGGTACAAAATATGAAATTCATTCGAAACTTATGTGCCAGCAGTAGACAAGTGGTTTCTATCTCATCTGTAGTATCTAGCTATAATAGATATTGCCGAAATATTATTTTTACAACAAAAATCCATTGCAAGTGCAGAACTAGTCGGTTCCAGCAGCATGATTAATTTTATTCAGCAAATGAAAAACAATTCTTGAATCTCCCAAGACACAAATTTCAGATCAACAAAATCAAGCATCTTCGTCTGAAAAATCATCATCAGAAGAAGAAAAAGACCCTAATTTAATGTTCTGAGAAATTAATCAGAAATTACATCAGCGTGGCAGCACAATGACATCACAACCGACATCATCCATGACATCAGTTAACACTTACTCCTAATGACATCATGGATGACATTAGAAAACACTATATAATTTATTATTTTTGGCTATAAATAGCCCCCATATCACTTGTAAAAGATATGGGGTCACACAACCTCTCCAATTCCTGTGGTTCTGATATCAATGGGACCGGAAGCGAAGCCCCTAAAAGATTAAGGAAAAAATAAATAAATATAAGAACAGGAAGCAAGTAATAATAAGATAATTAACCTGCAGAATAAAGTAAATTAGGATGCAAATAACTGAATTTATGGGGCAAATCCAACCATGTAAATAAATGCGATAAAGTAAATTAGGTGATATAACCGACCATAATGCAGAATAATATAAATGGAATAAGTGAGAAAGAGTAAAGTAAATAACAACTTGATTGTTATTGAAAATGCAAAAATTGATAATACAAGTTAAAAACTTATAATATACTTAGAGAGAGAGTTCCAACCAATTCTACAGAGAGGAAGAGAATTCTTTCTCAAGTGGTAATGTAAGATGTGTCTTTTACAAGTGATATGCGGGGCTATTTATAACCAAAAGTTAAAAATTACATAGTGTTTTCTAATGTCATTAGGAGCAAGTGCTAGTTGATGTCATGGATGATCTCAGCTATGATGTCATGGAAGATGTCAGATGTGATGTCATTGTGTTGTCACGCTGATGTAATTTCTGATTAATTTCTCAGAAATTTGGGTCTTCTTTTTCTGATGATGATTATGATTTTTGAGATGAATATGCTTGATTTTATTGACCTAGAATTTGTGTCTTGAGAGAATCAAGAATTGTTTTCATTTGCTGAATAAAATCAAGCATGCTGCTGGAACGACTAGTTTTGCACTTGAAATGGACTTTGGTTGTAAAAATATCATTTCGGCAGCACATATTATAGCTAGATATTGCGGATGAGATAGAAACCACTTGTCTACTACTTGCACATAGGCTTCGGATGAATCCCACATTTTGTACCATTTGCAGTGGTCTTGGAGGACTACCACGGTAGTCATTTATGTCTTTCTGGCTTGTGGAGAAAATTTTTGTGAGAGTATATTCATGGGATATGAAATCTGTGAAAAAATTAGAGGAGTATGATTATTTGCTGCTCACTAGAAAACCTATGACAAAAATAATCATATCCTCTTTTACGGGTGCTGGGAGGATTTCAGCTCTATGACCATATGCAGGCCATCATTGATGTACAAACCACTGAGGTAATTCAGAGGTTAATTGTTTACTTCAGAGGATGAATCTTGAATGCTTTCCAAGTTGGTTTTGGTAGGTGAAAGTATTTATCCAACACTCATAATAATTATAAAATTGCGGATCAAAAGGCTGAGAATATATATGTACGTACATATATATATATATATATATATACATACATACATACATACGGTTGTAATGAGAACTTTATATATACTCATTTATCCATAGTTATAGTAGGCTAGGATTGTATACATAACTCATTTCTCCAAAATACCCTCAACTAATTAATGCCACCACATTAAACTTAAGGGCGTTTTTGTCCTTTCCTATATTCCACAATTTTCCTAAAATGTTAAACTCAAACAAAGTCAGATATGTATCTCTCCCGTAGCCTCTCCACTTCTCTCCTCTTCTATTTCTATTCACTGTCAGCTTGCAGAGATAATCAAAAGCTTGCCACCTTTCTTTCATTTTTTCCGTTTAACATTCAGACCATATTCACATTTTAGTTCAAATAGCTTGCCACCACAATTTCCCTAAGAACCCATTGAAATGAAATATTCGATTGAAATGTGTTGTGTCCTTTATTTTCAACTTCAATGGGTACTTTTCAAAATAAAAGTAAATTCTTTCACTTTAATTTCTTTTCCCATTCTCCCATTTCCCCACTAATTCTGCACAAATTTTATTATGAAAAAAGTAAGTTTTGATATCAAGACGTTTAGTTCTTCTCTGTATCTGTAATTTTTATGAGTTCAAATTTGTGGTCGTTGCAAGAACGATAGGGTAACAGAGGGACAGCGTGAAAGGGATTGAGAATGACAAACAAACTTTGGGTTCAATTTTTTTGGAATTACCAAAGACCTTCTCTATTACTCTGTTGCACTACATTTATTAGGGGTATTTTGAGAAAAGAATTACGCATACAATGCTAATATACTACAACTTATAAGTGGTAGGTGCCAGAATTTTCTTTAATGTACACCTTATAATAACCACTAATATATAATTTGTTCGTATGATTGTCCGGTTTATTTTAGTTTATTTGGGCAATTACAAATATAAAAATTACATCAATTTTTCAGACCATACTTCATTTTGGGTATTATGTTATTATTGTCGTATGAAAATTACATCTCAGATATTAAGAAGCAAATCTAATTAACATTTTAAAGAAGGAATTACACTTTTATTATTAATAATACAAATAAAATCAATATTTTTACTATGGAACTACTTTTTTTTTTGTATGCTAAAAATAAATTTGCACAAGTAAAATAAAATCTTTAATAAGGGAACTTCACCGATCAGAAGAAGAAAACAAACATCTTCAATAGATAAATTATACCCCATTTAGTAAATGTGAAATTAAATAAACTACAAGATCTCAAAACTTAAAATCATAAATTTAATGTTTGCGAAATATTAATCATAATTTATTACTAAAGAGATTTAAATTGTATTTAACAATCATAGAATAACATAAATTTTTATGTTATAATAAAAAAAGAAACTATAAATTAATTTTGATCTCAATCTAAATCAAGACCCAAGTTTCTTGATTTTGAAAGAAGAAAACTAAAAGATTTGAGATTAAGAGAAATGTTTATATTATGAAATTTTTAAATTGTGAAGGCTCTTTTTTGAGTGTTCTTGCTAAATATCACATATAAACTAATAGAATAGAGGGGGGAAAATACTTCCTCCGTTCCAATTTATGTGAACTTATTTCCTTTTTGGTCCGTGTCAAAAAGAATAACCCTTTCTAAATTTGGAAACAATTTAGCTTAAACATACAATTGTACCCTTAATGAGAAGCTTTTATAACCACACAGATACTTTGGGGCCCTTTTTGATTTGTTTAGGACCACAAATTTCAAAAGTCTTTATTTTTTCTTAAACTCTGTGCCCAGTCAAACATGTTCACATAAATTGGAACGGACAGAGTAATAATAATAAATGACAAATAGGAAATTGGGAGGCAGCCAAAAAGGAAAATGACTAGGAGAAAAGAAATAAAAAGCACAACGAAAAGGGAAAGTCAGACACGGTTCAAGATAAATTCCAACTTGAATTTTAAACACGAGAAAAGCTTGCAAAAAAGTCTACTAGTCATGACACCTTTGTCTAGTTTGCGGATGGGGTGGCAGGATCATATATTTAACCTAATTTAAATTTTTTTATATATAAATATATGATAATTTTATCAATCGAACGGGTGCCATATACCACCCCCTCATAAGGGTGGATATATATATATATATATATATATATATATATCTTGGTTGAGATAGACAACAAATTAAAATAATTTTAACATTAAAATTTTTACACATTATAATACAAACTACTACTGAAGGGGGATCTGACGTAACTGGCAGAGTTACTATCATGTGACCAGGTGGTCACGAATTCGAATCGAAGAATCATCCTCTTATAAAAATATAGAGTAAAATTGTGTACAATAGACCCTGAAATGCATAGTGATAACTTATTGTACGGGACTGCCATTTTTAGTGCATACTTCTTTGATTATCTCACAACGTTATACAACCACAAAAGCTTCTTGTACCATATTTATATACTTCCACAAGAACTTTAGATTATTATCTATTCCACTTCTCTACAATACGAAAGTCATAGAAAATCTCTGTCTATAATATTAGACCATTCATGTAACTCTTTTATTGATAATAGTTTCAATTAAGAGACAACAATGTAATAGGATAATTGTAGTATAACATCATACTACAACATAATTTTGAAATAAAATCTCTTTACATCAACTTGAAATCATGAGAGTAATCAATTTTTTTATTTATTTTTAGATATTGGTCAACGGTTAATATTTTTTTGTAATCGAATATCATTCCACAATTTAAAAATATACTAAACGTGATTTAAAGTATACAACATATAAATTTTTGCTAACTAAATGCTTTTGGCAATGGAATAACAATTACAACATATCAAAAATATTAATTTAATATGCATTTCAAAATCATCATAAGTATGTCATCTATCCTAATATTTAGAGAAAATAAAGCTCACAAAAGGTAGAAATTCATAAATAAATAATAAAGTGAAGTTAAAAAAATAGAACTCGATATTTATCGAGTCTTATCCAAGTGAATTGCATACTATATCAAATACTGACGCCTTTCGTCTTTGTTCCTTTTGCATGCGATTGATGTTTTTCATAATTTTCCTTCTGTTCGTAAGGTCAGCGTGAATTTTTTATTTTCTAAACACGTTAGGTAGACTCCTTCGTATGAGAAGAAAATCCATAAAAGCAACAATCGCCAATTTACATACATTTTGACAAAAACGTATCCTAAAAAGATTTTGCCATAATATAATTCTTGATACAAAAATAGATAGTATAAATTAAACAATCGCGTATTTCCCTACGTTAGGCTCAATAAAGGCAGCAACATTTGAACATTACGAATTAATACTACTATGACAAACGTCCAAGTATTCACACGTTTTTCCTTGGTCAACAATCAGGTTACACCTCTCCAAATAAATTTAGTATTTACTTAATATTTCTTGTCTAAGTAGGAAATTAAAATTAAGCAGAAAGGCAATTACGTAATTTAATTTTGAGTAAAGGCATTTCGTACTTTAAAACACGGCGTTTCAATTTTTTTTTTTTTTTTTTTTCTGTTGTAAAGTTTTGCAAATTCTCAAGCAAATACATTCTCCCTCCGTTCACTTTTACTTGGAAGGTGTACTAAAAATAAATTTTCATTTTTACTTGTCACTTTACGTGTGACGACTCGACCGGTCGTTTCGAAAATTTAAGCTCCATTCGGTGGCGTAAGGTCTTGAAAAGCTTCACATTGTGTATATCGACATGTGTGCGTGGTTAGATTCAGTTACCGGATAATACAGAGTCGAATTGGGAGAAAAATTTCAGTTTTAGAAGCTCAAGTGATGAAAGTTGACCGGAGGTTTGACTTTTGTGTAAACGGCCTCAGAATGAGTTTTGGTTAATGCCAACAGCTTCGTGTGATGATTTTGGACTTTGGCGTGTGTCCAGAATTGTTTTTGGATGCCCGTAGAGTGATTTGAGGTATTTTGGCGAAAGTTAGAATTTCGGCGATTTCGGCCGATATGTGAAATTGATATCGGGCTCGGAATGAAATTCCGAGAGTGGTTGTAGGTCCGTTGTGTCATTTTTGACTTGTCTGCAAAATTTCACGTCATTCCGGGTTGAATTGATAGGTTTAGTCTTGATATTTGAAGTTTTGAAAATTCCTAAGTATGATTTTTGGTTTGATTCGTTATTTTAGTGTTGTTTTATGTGTTTTGAAACCTCGAGCAAGTCCATGTTAGATTATATGACTTGTGTGTGTGGTTGGACGGGGTTCCGGGGGCCTCGGGTGTAATTCGGGTTGGTGTCGGGTCCATTTTCCTTATTTCTGGAACAACTGAATTTCCTTCTGGTTTCCTTCTATGCGATCGCATAGGATTAGTCGCGATCGCATAGAGTCCTTTTGTGCAGCCTAGACTTCCTTCAGTGCGATCGCAATTGCAAGCCCACGATCGCATACCTCCACAGACCATACACTCCGCGATCGCATCCCTCTCTTCGCCATCGCACAACTTGAAGACTTCACTCTACGCGATCGCATGCTCATGTTCGCCATCGCAGAAGTATATTTTCCTCTTCTTCGCGATCGCATATTCACAATCGCGATCGGCCAATGTTAATTTAGCAGTGACCACAGACCTCTTCTATGCGATCGCATCAACTCATTCGCGATCTCATAGTGCCTTTTTGCCAGCAGCAACTTTCCTCTCCGCGATCGCATCCTGGTGTCCGCGATCGCTATGCTTTAAATACCTGTGCAGAATATAAGTTTCCAAAAACGAGAGTTTAGCCATTTTTAACATATTTTGACTTCTAGAGCTCGGTTTTGGGCGATTCTTTGAGGGTTTTTCACACAAATCAAATGGGTAAGTGTTCTTCCACTATAATTAATCATATTTCATGAATTAGTTCTTGTTTTTATCATCTAATTTATGTTTTGGATTGAGGAAATTGTGGGTTTTGAAAGAAAACTTCAAAAAATGAAAATTTATGATTTGAAAGACTAAATAACATCGAAATTTGATAAATTTAGTATGGGTGAACTCATATCGGAATTTGTAAAATTTGTCGGGCTCCGAGGTGCAGGCCTGGGGGTCGACTTTTGGGTCGATTTTCATAAATTAGTAAAGATTGAAACTTTATTATTCGGAATCATTCCTTATACGTGTTATGTGTATTTTGAAGTTATTTTAGTTGATTTTGAGCTGTCCGGAGGTCTTTCCGCCCGAGAAGTTCACTTTTGAGCACCAGTTGGTCGTCTTTGAGGTAAGTATCTTGCCTAACCTTGTGTGGGAGAATTACCCCTTAGGATTGAGTCTTCCTTGTAGATTGTAGTCCGAGTATGCGAGGTGACGAGTGTGCACTCAGACTTCTTTGCAATTAGATTGGCCTCTTAGGATTCGTAGGTTCTTATATTACCTGTGTATGATTTGTAATTGTTACATTTGAGTCCTTGGTTGTTAATTTCATCCCTTCCTGCTTAAATTGAATTATTTGTTTTTGGATTCCTTCGTTGGCTATTTGACCTTACTTGACTTAACTGAATATTCTACTTCTCTCATCATCATGCTATATTTTCTTCCTAGCTTACCTAATTGACTATAATTAGTGTTATCCAGCTTTATAGTTGTCTAGCTGTAGTTAGAACATCCACTCGTTGGAGTCAAGCATGCACGTGAGTCTTATATGGTGATTTATATGATTTTTCCCTTATGTGCTACTTGGGTCTAGTTGATAAATATTTATGTTGTCGATGTTTTCTTGATGTTGCCTATTACAGAGCCTTTATTTGAGTTGAGTTTTATTCCGTATATTAAATTATTTAGGCGAGATTGATTATAGCTGTTTTTCTTTGCCGGGATTATGTTGTTTTCATTGTTGACTCCCTTGCCGGGATGATATAATTTCTATTATTGTTTGTGATGTTAATGATATTGATTGCATTGTTGACTCTCTTGCCGGGATGTTGTGATTATGTCTCTTATTGTTGACTTTCCTTGCCGATCTGTTGTTTTTGTTATTGTTTGGGTGAGGAAGAGTGTAAAGCACGAAGGGTGATGCCGTGTATTCATTTCATTCATTGCATTGTGAGGAAGAGAGTAAAAGCAAGAAGGATGATGCCGTGCCATGATTTATATTACTTTCATTTACACATTGCATTGTGAGGAAGAGATTAAAACCACGAAGGGTGATGCCGTACCATGATTTATATTGCTTTCATTTACAAATTGTATTGTGAGGAAGAGAGTAGAAGCAAGAAGGAACATGTCGTTCCCTTTCATTTATATATATTGCATTGCGAGGATGAGAGTAAAAGCACGAAGGGTGATGCCGTGACATGATCTTTATATTTAAAAGCACGAAGGAACATGTCGTGCCCTTTCATTTGTATATATATATTAAATTGCGAGGATGAGAGTAAAAGCACGAAGGGTGATGCCGTGCACTTATCTTTGCATTATTGTTCCCATTGTTCTGTTCGATAACTACTACACTGGTTTTCGTCAGGATGAGAGTAAAGCACGAAGGGTGATTCCGTGTACTTGTTTTGGTGAGAAAAAGAGTAAAGCACGAAGGGTGATGCCGTGCACTTGCCTTTGCATTATATTTCCATATTCCTATTTGGTATTTACTGCATTTGTTTAAGAGTTAATATTCCATTGTTTCGATTTGGATATTCATACTGATCTCTTACTACATTCATTTATAAGACTTGATGTTCCTCCTGCATTGCATGGCAAGTTGAGTCACGGACTGAGTTCCGATAGGTCTAGTTTGAAAAGATTATGATTTTGAGATTTTACTGAGGAGTTTTATTGAAAAAGTAATGGTTTCGAAATGATAATATCTGAATAATTTTTACATCGAGAGTATATTTGAAAAGCACTAATTTTGCATAAAATGATATTTGGAAGTCTTTTACGGGGAAGCGTCTCTGGAAGTTCGTATTTTGGAAAAGAACTATGATCTTCGTAATTCTATCTATTAAATGAACTTATATCTACTTTTGGAGAAAGTATGTTTTTAAAGGAAACTCTTCCATACTAAAATGATTTTATTGGCAAAAGTTTTTCATATGAACTGATGTTTAAACATTTTCACCAATTTATGGAATTTTAATGAAAAAGGCCCGATGTGAACAAACCGACGTAGAGTTGAGTTATTGGTGTGCTCTATTATCGTGTTTTCCTTTCGGTTTGGCTTGTTTTGCTGTCCATTCTTTCTGTGTATTTTTGTGATGTTTCGTGACTGGTTTTCTGTAATTTCCTTCCGCTTTACATTACCATGGTTGTAAATTATTCCCTGAAGTCTTAGATAGATGTAACGTTCGGTCATTTCTATATTCAGGTTATTTATCTTGTAAGACCAGTGGTGTCTTGACTAGTCCTCGTCACTACTCTACTGAGGTTAGTATTGATACTTACTGGGCACCGCTGTGGTGTGCTCATACTACGCTTCTGCACATTTTTGTGTGCAGATCCAGGTATATACATTGTTAGTAGCTGAGTGGTCGATTGTTGAGGAGACTCAAGGTAACCTGTTGCTGCGTTCGTAGGTTTCGGAGTCACCTTCTTTGTATTAATATTCATATCCTGTTGCATTTATTTCCAAACAGTTGTATTTAGAAGTTATAGAAGATTCGTAGAGCTTATGACTTGTATTACCGGATTTTGGGAAAGTAATGTAAATTCTGTCAAGATTTTTATAGCGAGATTGTTGATTTTCCTTTTATTATTGTTGTTATCCAGTAATTGTTAGGCTTACCTAGTTCCTAAGACTAGGTGTTGTTACGATACCCAACGGAGGGAATTTGGGTCGTGACATTACGCATATCAAGAGAAGATAAAAAAAAATTCTTGTCATACTCACAGTATTTATTTACTCTTTTCAAATTATTTTCTCAAATCCAATAAAATATACATCAAATAAATATGGGTAGCATAATAAATTATACACTTTATTTATTATTTTTTAAGGAGCGTAAAAAGTCAAACGTGTCAAGTAAAAGTGAACGAAGAGAGTAATTCCATTGACCTTCCTTAATTGGGAGTAGTTAGTGCATGTTAGATTTTCTTTAGGGTTGTAACTGTTAAAAAGGATATGAAGCGTTAGTAGGGTATTTAGATAAGCCACGAGGGTTTTTACATAATTTACTTTTTAAGTTAATAGTTTTCTGTTAATTGTTACTGTATGCCAAGTAAGATAGTACACGATTTTGTAAAAGAATATGAATATTATAAAATAAAACTTTGAGTAAATACTTTTATATCAAAAAATAAAAATACAAATTTCTGTGAATGATCAATATAAATCAACATACCGTAACTTATTTACCGAGGTCAAGATAATTGAAAACCGTCTGAATCTATGAAATCAAAGTTTAAAAATTGAATACTGATTTGTCTACTTTCTTGTAAAAGAAAAATGGAATTGTATAAAGAGAGAACATTGGTTAGTGAATTGTGTTGAATAAAGAGTTTACATATATAAGGTACGTATGTAGTGAATTTAATAAAAGCTGTGAGTTGTGAAAACTGAAACCTTATTAAGAAATTAAGTTCAAAATAACAATATGAAACAAAGAAAAATAAGAGAAATAGAGAGATCGAGATGAGCGATTTTTATTTTTTTCATGTATTCAAGTGTGTACAATATCACCTCTTATCCTTTATTTATAGTATTACATAGAAGTATACAAAAGAATGTCATAAACATGACATTAAACATTTGAGATCATGGAGAAAGATCATGGGAGGTTATGGAGGTACGAGAGTTACAACCATAACTCCATAAGTATTGGAGTATTAGGAGTTATGGAGATAGTGGAGAAGAGTAGTGGGTATTACTCCTTTATGAGTTATGGACATCCACCATTAGATAATTATTTATAACATCCACCCCCCCTGGATGTCCATAGATAATGTGTCTCATTAAAACCTTACTAAGAAAAAACCTTGTGGGAAAAAATCTTAGTGAAAGAAAAAGAATACACATATCTTGTAATATGCATTATTTGTTGCCTCGTTGAAAACCTTACTAGAAAAACCCAGTGGGATATACCTCAGCTACGGAAAAAAGAGTGCAACACGTATGTGCCTCCCCCTGATGATATAAACACTTAATTTCTCGGAGACGTCGAATTCCAAACTTGTATAACAACTTCTCTAATGTTGAGATCCGCAATGCGTTAGTGAATTATTTCGCCAAATTATCACTTGAACGAATTTCTTGAATATCCATTCATTATTCTATTGAAGATCGTCTTTGAAAAACTTTGGCGAAATGTGCTTTATTATGTTTCCTTCAATATATCTTTCTTTCAATTGAGTTATGCAAGCAACATCGTCTTCAATATTACTGGTTCTCTTCAAAGAAAAAACCACACGTCTCATTCGTGTTAAGTCACTTGATTTATAAGTTGTTAGTATCTTGGTATGAAGAACGAACTTCATGCAATGCCCTGCATTTGTATAACCAACAAAACTTGGGCAATATTTGTTAGAATAAGCAAATCTATAACAAGGATTCCTTTTGCAATATAACAGTAATCATATTTCAGTATATCCACATAGGAGTAAAACTATACTTGCTAGCATATTGTTATACTCATAGTTCTAGCAAGATACATTAGTGCACCAATTGCACTAGACACAAAAATAAATCATGTACCCCCTGATTGCTCTAATCCACATAAGGATTTGCTAAAATATTATTTAATAAATTTATTGGGAACCTTAATTTGCTTCAGAATAGTTTAAATCCTTCAATGATTTTTATATACACATATCAAATTCTTAGGCATTGGCCGACTAAAATCTGAAAGCAATTGCATCCACCACAAGAGAACATGTTTCCATATAATCAATGCCATAATATTTACGAAAAATCTTGTGCCACAAGTCATCTTTATGTTTATCGACTTGATTTTTATTTTTATTTTCAGGTGTTGGGACTATCCGTCCAACTTCACATTTTTCAAGTGAAGTCAATTTTCATTGTATATCTACACGGTATGCTCACTGAATATGCTAGTTAACTTCATATACTTTTGAAGTATTTATTTTACATTGTATACCTATTTTATAAAAGTTTATTACTTTTTAAACTTTTAATATCATTATATGCCATGAAATAAATCTCACCTTTTAAGGAACTAAATTATATCTCTTTCTTACTTAATAAATCCTTTAAAACATTCTATCATCCCACGTTTTAAGGAATTGAAATTATACATGTTCACCAAAAAAGTCCACCCCAGTAATTTCTCTATGAAATCCTCCATAATCCTTTTCTTCTCTTTCATCTATGTAATCAAAAGAAAAACAAAATATCGTGACAATGTTCTGATTTGGGATATAATATATAAACTAAAATAAAATATCAGAACATGCTATTAAAACCAATACACCACAATATCTTGATGAAAAATACATTATTCAAATCAAACAACGATGATATCCCAATTTGGAATATTCAAATTAAACATAACACAATATTCTAATTTGGAACACAATATTCAAATCAAATATTGTAACGACCCAGCCGGTCATTTTACGTATCAGGGTCCCTTTTTCTTAAATAAAACCTTCCATAGCGGCTATTCGTGCTTTATGACTCGCGGGAGCGGGTGATCCGGGATTTGGGAATGATTTGGATAGTTTAGGAACACTTGGTTCCTTAAGACTGGCCTATTTGGCCAAGTTTGACTTTGGTCAACATTTTGAGCAAACGACCTCGGAATCGAGTTCTGACAGTTCGAGTAGCTCCATATGATGATTTTGGACTTGGGCGTATATTCGACTCGGGTTTTTGATGACCCGAGAGCGTTTCGGCGCCCGAAATAGAAATCAGGATTTCCTTAAGTTTAGAATTTGGCCTGGAATGGGACTTCATGTTATCGGGGTCCGAATGGAATTCCGGGACCGACAATAGTTCTGAATAGTCATTTATGACTTGTCTGCAAAATTTGGGGTCA
Organism: Nicotiana undulata; assembly: GCA_005239495.1. Classification (NCBI taxonomy): domain Eukaryota; kingdom Viridiplantae; phylum Streptophyta; class Magnoliopsida; order Solanales; family Solanaceae; genus Nicotiana; species Nicotiana undulata. Next base: position 15,008 of record ML259201.1, read on the forward strand.
TTCCGAGTAGTATAGACACGTCCGGCGCAATGTAATGAATTCAAGAATTTCAAAGTTATTAAGTTTGATTAATTTGGTTTTGGTGTTTGATTTCGAGTTCCGTTGTTGTTCTTCATGTTCCGGAAGTTCGCGCGAGTCCGTATCATGAATACAGACTTGCCGGTGCTTTTGGATGGGGTCCCGAGGGGCTCGGGGGTGTTTTAGACCCCCGAGAGCTAAGTTGGAAAACCAGAAAAATATGCTATCTGATTTCCTTCTCTACGATCGCAGGAGGTGGGTTGCGATCGCGGAGAAGGATTTTGTTGGGCTAGCGATTGTTCACTGCGATCGCAGCCTCCTCTCCGCGATCGCAGGGTTCTGGGTCCCAAAGCTTCGCGATCGCAGCCCTTTCACGCGATCACATTGAGTCGCAGCTGGGCCGGGTGAAATTGCTCATCGCGATCGCAGGACCTCTGCCGCGATCGCAGAGGTCAGACCAGATGGTCTTCGCGATCGCAGAACCTCTGATGCGATCGCAGAGGTCAGTCATGTTGCCCTTCGCGATCGCAGGCCTAGTGTCGCGATCGCAGTTAAGCTTTTCCTGGGCAGTATTTAAATACCCAATTACGAGTTTTCTTCTTCATTTTCAATACCTAACCTCCATTAGAGCTCCTCCAAGCTAGGGAAAGGGCTGCACAAGTTCAAATTCATCAAGGTAAGTAATTTCTAGTCCGTTTTCATGACTTTGCAACATCAAATTCAAATAAAATTCTCTTCCAATCATCTTAAAATTCATAGGAATTGATAGAAATGTGGGGTCTTGGGAAAATGGTGAAACTTCATTTTTTAGCCATAAATTCCTAAATAAATTATGTAATTCCGATCCTTAGGCTTCAGGTAATTTAATCCTTCAAGAATTTTTCAAAATCCGAAAGCATGGGCCCCCATAATATAATCAATCATCACTCTGTCGTGGCTCTCTTATCATTCTTAAATCAAGCCAAGTACCACACGTTCAAAGACAACAATACCAATCACACAAGTATACAAGTAGTATCTATGCTACAATAGAGGAAAACAATGAGTATGTTGTGTCCTAACTACCCGGACGAAACAGTAATAGCCACTACGTACGGACTCTCGTCACTCGGTGCGTACGTAGCCCCCAAAAAAGGTTACCTAGAGGAACAATTTCCCTCTTACGAGGTTAGAAAGGAGACTCACCTCGATAAAAGCACTCCTCGGACCAAGGACCGGATCAAAAGATGCGCCCGAAACTCCGAAACTACTCTTGACGGTTCACAACTAGCCAAACATAGCATAATTGAATCAATTTAAGGTTCAAGAAGGAGAATTAGCAAGAATTCCTAAAATTCAACATTCTTGGCGATTCTTGAAATTTCGACCCCGGGCCCACGCTTTCGGATTTTGAAAATTCTTGAAGGATTAAANAGCAAGAATTCCTAAAATTCAACATTCTTGGAGATTCTTGAAATTTCGACCCCGGGCCCACACTTTCGGATTTTGAAAAATTCTTGAAGGATTAAATTACTCGAAGCCTAAGGATCGGAATTACATAATTTATTTAGGAATTTATGGCTAAAAAATGAAGTTTCACCATTTTCCCACGACCCCACATTTTTTATTAATTCCTATGAATTTTAAGATGATTGGAAGAGAATTTTATTTGAATTTGATGTTGCAAAGTCATGAAAACGGACTAGAAATTACTTACCTTGATGAATTTGAACTTGTGCAGCCCTTTCCCTAGCTTGGAGGAGCTCTAATGGAGGTTGGGTATTGAAAATGAAGAAGAAAACCCGTAATTGGGCATTTAAATACTGCCCAGGAAAAGCTTAACTGCGATCGCGACACTAGGCCTGCGATCGCGAAGGGCAACCGGACTGACCTCTGCGATCGCATCAGAGGTTCTGCGATCGCGAAGACCATCTGGTCTGACCTCTGCGATCGTGGCAGAGGTCCTGCAATCGCGATGAACAATTTCACCCGGCCCAGCTGCGACTCAATGTGATCGCGTGAAAGGGCTGCGANGGAACTCGAAATCAAACCCCAAAACCAAATTAATCAAACTTAAAAACTTTGAAATTCTAGAATTCATTACATGACGCCGGACGGGTCTATACTACTCAGAATGACCCCAAATTTTGCAAACAAGTCATAAATGACTATTCGGAACTATTGTCAGTCCCGGAATTCCATTCGGACCCCGATAGCATGAAGTCCCGTTCCAGGCCAAATTCTAAACTTAAGGAAATCCTGATTTCCATTTCGAGCGCCGAAACGCTCCCGGGTCATCAGAAACCCAAGCCAAACATGCGCCCAAGTCCGAAATCATCATACGGAGCTACTGGAACTGTCAGAACTCGATTCCGAGGTCGTTTGCTCAAAATGTTGACCGAAGTCAAACTTGGCCAAATAGGCCAGCCTTAAGGAACCAAGTGTTCCTAAACCATCCAAATCATTCCCAAATCCCGNACATGCGCCCAAGTCCGAAATCATCATACGGAGCTACTGGAACTGTCAGAACTCGATTCCGAGGTCGTTTGCTCAAAATGTTGACCGAAGTCAAACTTGGCCAAATAGGCCAGCCTTAAGGAACCAAGTGTTCCTAAACCATCCAAATCCCGGACCACCCGCTCCCGCGAGTCATAAAGCATAAATAGTTGCTATGGAAGGTTTCAATTAAGGAAACGGGACCCTGATACGCAAAATGACCGGCTGGGTCGTTACATTCTCCCCCTCTTAAATAAATATTTGTCCTCGAACGGGTCTAGAATCGTACCTGAAGTGCTAAATAGCTGTGGATATCTGCTCCGCATGTCCTGCTCGGACTTCCAAGTCGCCTCCTCAGCTGGTTGGCCCCTCCATTGGACCTTAACCGCAGAAACTGTCTTAGACCTCAACTGGCGGTCCTGCCTACCAATAATGGCAACTAGCTTCTCCTCGTAGCCCTACTTCTCATCTAACTGAATAATGCTGTAATCAACCACGTGAGAGAAGTCGGCGTGATACCTCCGAAACAGGGAAACATGAAAAACTGGGTGAACTCCTGATAAGGCCGGAGGCAAAGCAAGCTCATAAGCAACATCTCCAACCCGCTTCAGCACCTCGAAAGGACCTATAAATCTGGGGCTCAACTTGCCTTTATTCACAAACCTCATAATTCCCTTCATTGGCGAAACCTTCAACATAACCTTATCTCCTTCCATGAATGATACATCACGTGCCCGCTGATCTGCGTAACTCTTCTGCCTGGACTGTGCTATACGGAGCCTCTCCTGAATAATCTTCACCTTTTCCACGACATCTCTGACCAGGTCTGTACCGTATAACTTGGCCTCACCCGGCTCAAACCACCTAATCGGAGAACGGCATCTCCGACCATATAAATCCTCAAATGGGGCCATCTCGATGCTGGACTGATAACTATTATTGTATGCAAACTCCGCCAAAGGTAGAAATTGGTCCCACTGACCCCCAAAATCAATCACGCAAGCCCTGAGAATATCCTTCAAAATCTGAATTGTACGCTTTGACTGGCCATCAGTCTGAGGGTGAAAAGCTTAACTGAGGTCTATCTGAGTACCCATCTCGCTGTGCAAATCTCTCCAGAAGTGCGAAGTGAACTGAGGACCCCAATCTGAAATGATAGACACTGGCACACCATGCAACCGGATTATCTCACGAAGATAAATCTAATCCAACCTCTGTGTAGTGTAAGTAGTAGCCACAGAAATGAAATGCGCCGATTTGGACAGTCTGTCCACAATGACCCAAACTGCGTCAACCTTCCGCAAGGTCCGAGGCAACCCAACCACGAAGTCCATGGTGATACGCTCTCATTTCCACTGAGGAATGGGCATCCGCTGAAACAAGCCTCCTGGTCGCTGATGCTCATACTTAACCTGCTGACAATTAAGACACCGAGCCACATGTTGAACAATGTCCTTCTTCATCCGCCTCCACCAGTAGTGCTGCCTCAAATCACGATACATCTTCGTCTCTCCTGGGTGAATAGAGTACCGAGAACTATGCGCCTCTGCTAGAATCCTTTCCCTCATGCCATCAATATCAGGGACACACAATCGACCCTGGAGTCGTAGAACACCATCCTCGCCTAAGGTAACCTCCTTGGCCCTGCCCTGGACCACCGTATCCCTAAGCTCTGCTAGGTGTGGATCATCAAACTGTCGAGCCTTGATCTCTCCCAATAATGAAGACTAAGCTACCACATGAGCTAAAACTCGACGGGGCTCTGAAAGGTCCAATCTTACCAAACGGTTGTCCAAGGACTGAATGTCCAAGGCTAAAGGCCTCTCCTCAACTGAGATGTAGGCCAAACTACCCATGCTAGCTGCTCACCTGCTCAATGCATCTGCAACTACATTTGCCTTGCCCGGATGATACAGAATAGTGAAATCATAGTCTTTCAACAACTCAAGCCACCTTTGTTGCCTCAAATTAAGGTCCCTCTACTTAAGCAGGTACTACAGGCTGCGGTGGTCAGTATAGACCTCACAAGATACACCATATAGATAATGCCGCCATATCTTCAGAGCATGAACAATCGCCGCCAACTCCAAATCGTGCACAGGGTAATTCTTTTCATGAACCTTCAGCTGGCGCGAAGCATAAGCAATAACCCTGCCATCCTGCATCAACACGCATCCCAACCCGACGCGTGAAGCATCACAATACACTGTATATACTCCAGAATCAGAAGGCAATAATAACACTGGTGCTGAAGTCAAGGCTAACTTGAGCTTCTGAAAGCTCGCCTCATAATCGTCGGAACACTGAAATGGAGCATTCTTCTGAGTCAATCCAGTCAGTGGAGCGGCAATAGAAGAGAATCCCTCCACGAATCGATGGTAATAACCTGCTAAACCCAGAAAACTCCTGATCTCAGAAGTTGAAGTAGGACGCGGCCAACTCTGAACTGCCTCAATCTTCTGCGGATCAACTTTGATGCCCTCACCGGACACCACATGCCCCATAAATGCCACCGACTCTAACAAAAACTCACACTTGGAGAACTTAGCATACAACTTCTGCTCTCGCAAGGTCTGAAGTACAACTC
>ML259202.1:0-13447 GCA_005239495.1 Nicotiana undulata
GTAAATCTTTGACTTGTTTAATTAGATGGGAAGGGTATCACCTAGTGTAATTTGTGTTGGCTTTCCTAACCCCGTCGTTGGGCACCATCACGACCCAGATTAGGATTATGGGTCGTGACAACATGGTATCAAAGCCCTAGGTTCACTAAAGTATCACGAGTCACGGGCAGGCCCAGTAGAGTCTTGCGGATCGGTACGGAAACGTCTGTACTTATCTTCGGGAGGCTATGGGGTGTTAGGAAACTTCCCTTTATTCATATCCTGTCGTGCAATCTATGATGTACTCAAACTTATTCTTCTATTTCTCTCACAGATGGTGAGGACGCGTGCATCCAATGTTCCTGGTCCGGGAGAGGCCGCTGCCCCGGCTGCCCAAGGTCGGGGTAGAGGAAGGGGCAGAGCACCTGCTCCAGGCAGGGGATGAGGGCGTCCCAGAGCTACGCCAGTGGCACCACCAAAGGACCCTATTATGGAGGGGCAGGATGAGGTGCCTCTAGTAGCACCTGCTCTAGTGGATTTCATGACCGGGCCAGGCTTCCAGGAGGTCATGGGCCGTATGCTGAGATTTATGGACACTATGTCTCAGGCTGGTTTATTCTTACCGCTCAGACCATAGGTCAGGCAGCAGCAGCACGTCATACCCCAGGCACACCGCCCGTGGGAGGGGTTCAGCCCGTAGTAGCAGCCCCAGAGCCCAGGCCAGTTGCAGAGGGTGACCAGCAGAAGATGTTGGATAGGTGGACCCGACTCTACCCTCCAATCTTCGGAGGTGAGCGGGGAGAGGATGCCCAAGATTTTGTTGATAGGTGCAGGGACAGAATGCACAACATGAGGATTTTGGAGTCCCATGGAGTGGATTTGACCACATTTCAGTTAGAGGTCAAAGCTCGTAGGTGGTGGCAGCCATATATTCTCAGCAGGCCAGCAAATTCTCCTCTTGTCACCTGGGATCAGTTCGCTCAGTTATTTCTAGACAGATACATTCCACTTTCTGAGAGGGAGGAGCTACGGGGTCAGTTTGAGCGACTAGAGCAGGGGCAGATGTCAGTGACTGATTACGAGGCTTGATTCTCCGATTTGTCTCGCCATGCCCTTATGATATTGCCTACTGATGCCGAGAGGGTGCGGCGATTTGTGGCAGGCTTGCATCCAGGTATTAGGGCCTCTATGGCCAGAGAGGTAGAGATGGTTACCCCATACCAGCTTATAGTCGAGATAGCCTGACGGATTGAGGGCTACCGTATGAGGAGCAGGGAGCAGGGTAAGCTAGGTCAGTAGGACAAGAGGGCCAGGTTCACAGGTGACTTCAAGGGTGCTCCAGCTAGGGGTAGAGGTCAGTTCGGAGGCAGCCAATTCAGTAGGCCCTCATATTCAGCACCTCCACAACCTCCCAGGGGCATTTCAGCGAGGCCTCAGTTCGGCGCTATGCCAGAGATTCTTATCGTACCCCAGCCACCCAGGGTGCACCCAACAGTTATTTCAGTCATCAGAGATCCTCTAGTTCCTATTTCAGTGCCTTACCAGAGGATTCACACCGCCCTCCAGCTATTCAGGTTTCTTCCTCTTCCGGCAGCGGGCTGTAGCACCAAGAGGTTGTTTCGAGTGTGGGGAGTCGGGTCATACGTGGAGGTTTTGTCCCAAGTATCGGGGCAAGGCAGTGCAGCCGAGTTATCAGCCTAGGAGTTCAGCACCAACAGTCTGGCCGCCTCGAGGTAGAGGACAGGTCGATAGGGGTCGTCCTAGAGGGGGAGGCCAGTCAGGAGGAGGTTAGTTTTCAGGAGCCTCAGCCAGATTTTATGCCATTCCGGCCAGATCAGATGCACTTGCCTCAGACGCCGTAATCACAGGTATTATCTCAGTATGTGGTTGGGAGGCTTCGGTACTATTAGATCCAGGATCCACGTATTCATATGTCTCCAAACTATTTGCTCATTTTCTGGATATCCCTCGTGAGTCCTTGTGTTCTCCTATATATGTGTCCACTTCTGTGGGTGATTCTGTGGTGGTAGACCGAGTTTACCGGTCTTGTGTGGTCACTTTTTGCAGTTTCGATACCAGAGAGATCTTTTATTGCTGGATATGATTGATTTTGAGGTTATCCTAGGCATGGATTGGCTATCTCCTTATCATGCTGTGTTAGATTGCCATGCCAAGACAGTCACTTTAGCCATGCCTGAGTCGCCTAGACTAGAATGGAAAGGTTCTTCAGCTAGTGCCTCCAGCCGGGTTATTACCTTCCTAAAGGCTCGGCATATGGTCGAGAAGGGTTGTTTGGCCTACCTTGCTTATGTGCGGGACACCACCGCCGAGTCTCCTACCATTGATTCAGTGCCTGTTGTTCGAGAGTTTCCAGATGTGTTTCCTTCGGATCTTCCAAGCATGCCTCCAGATCGAGATATTGACTTCTGTATTGATTTGGCTCCAGATACTTAGCCTATTTCCATTCCCCCCTATAGTATGGCTCCTAAGGACCTGAAGGAGTTGAAGGAGCAGCTTGAAGAGTTGTTGGCCAAGGGGTTCATCAGGCCGAGTGTGTCGCCGTGGGGTGCTCCAGTCTTATTTGTGAAGAAGAAGGATTGGTGATGTGCCGGAGAATTGCGGCACATTTATTACCAAATTACTTAAATTATAGTTTGTTTCAAAAGCATTTGCCTTTTATACTTATAGAATTTTGACATTTTGCAGTGCATGAGATGTAAAGACACAAGACCATGAAAAGAACGCAAAGAAGCTAAAAAGTGAGGGGAGCAACAGTAATGCGATCGCATATCTGACAAGAGAGCGTCGCATAACTCAAATGCGAAACGCATTGTTCACCCAGGGATCGCAGACCGCAACAGAAAAGATGGGCCAATCTCAAGGGCTAAAATGCGGTCGAGTATGAAATCGCATAACTCACATGCGAAACGCATTGTTCGCCCTGGGATCGCATACCGCAACAGAAAAGATGGGCCAATCTCAAGGGCTAAAATGCGGTCGAGTATGCGATCACATAACTCACATGCGAACCGCATACTTAATCGCAGAATCTCCGATACCTGAAGTTTCCCCAAGAATACGATGTGAATATGCGGTCGCACATCAACAATGTGAACCGCAAATCAACAATGCGGTGACGACCAGGAAACTAGGGTTTAGTTATGCGATGAGAACAAGAAGGATGTGATCCGCATCCCTGATATGCGACAGGAATGCGATCGCATAACCTGTCTGCAGTGGTATTTTTGTTTGTGACCCACCCGACCTTAGGGCCAATATAAAAGGATTTACTTGGGTTTTGTGGGTCATTCTTGTCCAGTTTTTGAAGAACATTCTCCTATTAGAATATTCTCTCTTTTTGGAAGCATTATAACACTTCATTCTTGATTTGTAAGCATTCATGACACTCAATACTTCTAGCTTTTTGTCATTTATTATGAGTGGCTAGCCTTAAATACTAAGGTTGTGGACCCTAGATGGGTGTTATGTATTTGGGTATTTAACATTGAATATATGCATAATGGGTTGTTGATATTTATTTACTCTTCGTTATACATTTCTTGTTGATGGTTGCAAACATTAACTTATGCCATAAATTCTTTCGTAGCTTGGAAAAGCGGGTTAGAATTGGTAAGGGTAAATATCAAAGACTCAAGACTTTCAACCTTGTTTAATAGAATCACTTAGGGATAAGATGGTTTTATTTGGCACAAAGTGATTTGGACTTCATCGCAACTCTTTTATATTTGGGAAAATTATAAAGAGGAAGTACTACCCTATTATTGGAAAATATTGGGTAGCCATCTAGAAATCAAATGCATATCAAGAACTTCCCATTAGAAATATATCATATTAATACCCATTNGTTGATGGTTGCAAACATTAACTTATGCCTTAAATTCTTTCGTAGCTTGGAAAAGCGGGTAAGAATTGGTAAGGGTAAATATCAAAGACTCAAGACTTTCAACCTTGTTTAATAGAATCACTTAGGGATAAGATTGTTTTATTTGGCACAAAGTAAATTGGACTTGATCGTAACTCTTTAATATTTGGGAAAATTATAAAGAAGAAGTACTTCCCTATTATTGGAAAATATTGGGTAGCCATCTAGAAATCAAATGCATATCAAGAACTTCCCATTAGAAATATATCATATTAATACCCATTTGCATTACACGTCATTAAAAGGGGACACAACCTTGGTTCACCCAATCATATTAACTACACTTTTAAAGAAATCTCATTGCTACTATTTTTATTGGTCTGTTACACAACCAACCCCCATCTTCCCATTTACTTATGGAATAGAATCACGATTTGAGTTAATAATCACACTATCAAAGTAACAATATTCACACCTATTCCCTGTGGGATTCGACCCCAACCTTGTTGGGTTACTATATTTGACTTCGACCGCTTTACACTATTTTGAAGTGTAATTTGAGCGTATCAAATTTTGGCGCCGTTGCCGGGGAATACGGTTTTGAAATTACTAGTAGTGTATACTTCACTTTACATCTTTTTCTATTCCATCACAAGTTGCTTGTTTTGTATTGGAGTCCCAGGTCACAATGGCCGATCATTATGATGAAGAGGAAAATCCCTTCGCCGATATCGAGGAATACATCGACGATTCCAATGCCATACTCCCACCGGTAGTTGGTGCGTCGACATTTAAAGTGGATCATGGAATGATACCGATGCTCAAGGCAGAAGGATTATTTCACAATTCAACTGATGATGACCCCACGCAACATCTAAGGAATTTCATGGGTGTCTGCGCCATGCACAAACAGACTAATGTATCGGATGACGCCTTGAGGTTGAGGGTGTTCAAGTACTCATTAGCGGGGGAGGCAAGGAAATGGCTTCACAACTTACCTCCTCACACCATCACTACATGGCCGGAGCTAGTCCGAGCCTTTTTGTCAAAGTGGTTCCCGGATAGCAAGAAATCTGAGCTTAGAGACAAAATATTCTTCTTCAAGCAAATGCCGGGGGAACACTTACATGAAGCATGGGACCAATTCAAGTTGTACCTTGTGAGATCACAGAACCATGGGTTCCCATACAACATTTTGATGGAAATTTTTTACATGGATCTGGACCCACTCTCCCAGTCAATTGCCAAGAATGCCGCGGATGGGTCTTTCATGGATAAATCATTTGCTAGAATTACGAATATTCTAGACAAGATGACTAAGAACAATCAAGCTTGGCATTCAGAAGATACAATTGGGGGAATTTCTTATGGCACTCCTTCTCTGGCAAACATGATCAAAGAGAATCAAGAGAGAGACCAAGCAATTGCCGGTATCGCCACTAATGTTGATGTATTGACAAGGATGCTCAAGGAAAATCAAACCAAGAAAGTGCATATGGTGGAAGACATGCAATCGATGGGAAATCAAGAATGGGAAGAAGCAAACTATGTTCAAAACTCCCAAGGTAGTTATCGCCAACAAAACAATTGGAGGCCAAACCCGCAAGGGCAAGGCCAACAAAATTGGCGCAATGAACAAGGCGGTCAAGGATCGCGGAACAACAACAACAACCATCCCAATAGAAGCCCCAATCCGTATGTACCAACAAGAGGGCAATATTCCAACTCTTCACAATCATCAGGTGAATCTAAAATGGAAGGAATGCTAGAGCGGATCTTGCAAAACCAAGAGAAAAGTGATGAAACAATGAGGAGTATGTCTGAGGTGGTGGGATCACACACCGCTTCGATTCAAAAACTTGAATTGCAAATGAGAGATCTATCAAGGGAGCAAACTCCCAAGCAAAGGCACACTTCCAAGTGACACATTAGTCAACCCGAAGAGCAGCCCAAGTGGGTCGACATCTCATTGCATGGCTAGAACAGCAAGAAGTGGTAAGGTGATACAGGACAAGGTTGAGAACAATGATAAAGGAGAGGAACTGCGGGGTGAGTCACCGGTAGTAGTTGAGGTTGGAGATACCCTCCTAGAGGATGATGGTAAGTTCGAAAAATTCTACGACATCTTGAAGCAATTGTCAGTGAACATTCCATTCTTGGAAGCTTTCCAAGAAATGCCGGGGTTTGCCAAATACTTGAAAGAGTTGATGGCAAAGAAGAGAACAACAAAGAATGAGGTGGTAAGTTTGACTCATCGGGTTAGTTCAATAATGACTACATCAACCTTGGAGAAAAAGGGAGACCCGGAGCTTTAATATTCCGTGCACCATAGGGTTGAGAGATTTTGCTAGAGCTTTTTGTGACAACGGTGCTAGTATAAATTTTATGCCTCTTTCTATTTACAAGCAAGCGGGATGGGGATTGCCGAGACCAACTAGCATGCGTTTGCAAATGGCCGACCGAACTATAAAGAAACCCTTGGGCATTGTTGATGATGTTCTGGTAAAGGTGGGGAAGTTCCTTCTTCCGGCCGACTTTGTCATCTTGGACTGCGCGGTCGACAAAGAGATTCCTATCATCCTAGGGAGGCCATTCCTTGCAACGGGAAGGGCATTGATGGACTCGAAACGGCATGAAATCAAATTCCGGGTGAATGATGAAGAAGTCACTTTCCAAGCAAGCAAAGGTTTGAAGTTGCCAAGTGCTTATGAAGGAATTTCAGTAATTGATGTGGTTGATGAAGTAGAATATGTTGTTGTGATGAGAATAGCAGAAGAAGGCCTCGGAGAGGCAATTGCGGCAATTTTGGTAAATTTAGATGATGAGAACATTGAGGGGTATGCGGAGATGGTCAACGCATTGGAAGGAAGTGGAGCCTATACATATGCACCAAAGAAGCTTTCCCTCGACCTTGAGAATCGAATGACACCACCCGCAAAACCTTCAATCATGGAGCCACCGCACCTGGAGCTCAAACCATTTCCATCGCACTTGAGGTACAAATTCCTTGGCTCTAATAATACTTTACCTGTAATCGTGTCTTCTTTGTTGAATGATGTGCAGGTAGGTGCATTGTTAAATGTCTTGCGGGAGCACCGACAAGCAATTGGATAGACAATAGCGGACATCCGGGGAATTCCCGCCGGCATTTGTGAACATAAAATTCAGCTGGAAGAAGGGATCAAACCAAGCGTAGAGCATCAAAGAAGGTTAAATCCCTCTATGCAAGAGGTGGTCAAGAAGGAGATAATCAAATGGTTGGATGCAGGGGTTGTCTACCCCATTGCAGATAGTCCGTGGGTAAGTCCGGTGCAATGTGTGCCCAAGAAAGGAGGCATGACAGTGATCCACAACGAAAGGAATGAACTTATTCCCACGCGGACAGTCACTGGATGGAGAGTGTGCATGGACTACCTGAATCTTAATAATGCTACTTGCAAGGATCATTTCCCTATGCCTTTTATTGATCAAATGCTTGATCGGCTAGCGGGAAGATATTTCTATTGCTTCCTTGATTGATACTCCGGCTACAACCAAATCAACATCCCCTTGGAAGATCAGGAGAAAACAACTTTCACTTGCCCGTATGGTACCTTTGCCTTTAGTCAGATGCCTTTTGGGTTGTGAAATGCCCCGGCCACATTTCAACGATGTATGATGTCCATACTCTGCGATATGGTGGAGGATTTCTCTGAAGTCTTCATGGATGACATCTCGGTGGTGGGTGAATCATTTGAGCATTGCCTGGACAACCTATGCCAAGTGCTAAAACGGTGTGAAGAAACCAATCTTGTGCTCAATTGGGAAAACTGTCATTTCATGGTTGATGAGGGGATTGTTTTGGGGCACAAAATTTCAAAGAGGGCCATTGAAGTAGATCGGGCGAAGATTGAAATAATCTCCAAGCTCCCTCCTCCAACTTCAGTGAAAGGCATCCGAAGCTTTCTTGGTCATGCCGGATTCTATCGGCATTTTATCAAGGACTTTTCAAAAATTGCAAGCCCCATGTGCAAACTCCTTGAGAAAGATGCCAAGTTCTTGTTCGATGAAGAATTCCTCAAATCATTTGAGGAGCTTAAAGAAAAGCTCACCGCGGCACCCATTATTGTCACACCGGATTGGTCTCTTCCATTCGAGTTGATGTGTGACGCCAGTGGTGTAGCTATTGGAGCGGTACTGGGTCAAAGGCACAACAAAATTCTCCATCCTATCTATTATGCAAGCAAAACTCTTAACGGGGCCCAAATGAACTACACAGTGACAGAGCAAGAGCTTCTTGCTATTGTCTATGCTTTTGAAAAATTTCGGGCGTACCTTTTGGGATCCAAGGTGGTAGTCTTCATAGATCATGCTGCTCTTCGCTATCTTATGGCGAAGAAAGATGCCAAACCAAGGTTGATCCGATGGGTCCTTCTATTGCAAGAATTTGACTTTGAGGTCAAATACCGGAGGGGCACTGAAAATCAAGTTGCGGACCATCTCTCTCGAATTGAAGAAAACGGGCGACCAAGAAATGATTTAGATATGGATGATGCTTTCCCTGATGAGCATATTCTGGCATTATCCTCCTCTTCAGCTCCTTGGTATGCTGACATTGCAAATTATTGTGTGAGTGAGCTTATTCCGGATGGATTTGAATCATATCAGAAGAAGAAATTTTTGAGGGAATGCCGTAAATACTATTGGGAGGAACCATTTTTGTTCCGCATCTGTGCGGACAACATTATTCGAAGATGTGTTCCGGAAGAGGAAGTGATGCCAATTCTAAAGGCTTGTCATGAATCACTGGTGGGGGGTCACCATGGAGGGAACCGGATGGCAGCGAAAGTACTTGAATGTGGATATTATTGGCCAATGCTCTGTCATGATGCAAATCAAATGGTCAAAGCTTGCGACCAATGCCAACGCCAAGGGTCAATCTTCAAGAGACATGAGATGCCGATGAACTTTGTACTGGAGGTTGAGATTTTTGATTTATGGGGGGATCGACTTTATGGGGCCGTTTCTATGCTCTTGTGGGATGAAATACATTCTCGTAGTTGTGGACTATGTGTCCAAATGGGTTGAAGCCGTTGCCTTGCCAAACAATGAAGCTAGGAGCGTGACCGCGTTCCTGAAAAGAAACATATTCACACGGTTCGGCACCCATAGAGTGATTCTCAGTGACGGTGGTTCCCATTTTTGTAACAAGGCCTTCAATGGCCTATTGGAAAAGTATGGTGTAAAGCACAAGGTGGCGACGCCTTATCATCCTCAGTCGAGTGGCCAAGTCGAAGTCTCCAACTGGGAGATAAAGAACATCCTAGCTAAAATTGTTAATGCAAATCGGACCGACTGGTCAAGGAAGCTGGATGATGCACTATGGGCCTACCGAACAACATACAAAACTCCTATAGGTGCCTCTCCATACAAGCTAGTTTTCGGAAAAGCATGTCACTTACCCGTGGAGCTTGAACACAAAGCCATGTGGGCACTCAAGAAGTTGAACCTGAATTGGGATGAAGCTGCGAATTTGAGGCTAAATCAACTCAACGAAATGGAGGAATTATGTTTCCAGGCTTATGAGAGCGCATCTTTGTACAAAGAGAGGATGAAGGTTGTCCATGACAAGAAAATCCTGAAACGGGAGTTCCACACTGGTGACTTGGTGTTACTATTCAATTCCCGACTCAAACTCTTCCCGGGAAAACTCAAATCCAGATGGTCCGGCCCGTTCAAAGTGGTTAATGTCTCTCCTTTTGGTGTTGTGGAACTAGCAACTGAGGACGGACTTCGTACGTTCAAGGTGAATGGCCAACGCATCAAACATTACTTGGGCACCGATGGTGAGAGGCATGTGGTAGAAAAATTGGCTCTGACAGATGGTCGTTGTCACACTAATGAATGACCCCACAGGAATACCAACTTCGTCGTGCCGCGACGTTAAATCAAACGCTTCATGGGAGGCAACCCATGTTTGGTAACAGTTTCTATGTTTTCTTTCTATTCTATTTTTGTCTTTCCACAAATGTGTCTCGTGGAGCAATTTAACGAGTGTGAGTGCAGATAGCTCAGGCAATCGCAAAAGACAGGGTCGACAATTGCATGTAAAAGCCAAGCAGCGAGCAAAGTGACCAGTATGCGGCGCAGATGCGACCGCATTACCAGTATGCGATTCGCATACATCAACAGAAAGTTCAGGGCATCTAATGGCCATAATGCGATGCCAAGGTGCACTATGCAAACCGCATGGCACGTATGCTATCTCATAGTGCACCGCACTATGCTCCCCAGGTACGTCCCCCATATCGTTGCCCCACTTAAACAAAAACAAATCAAAGAAAAAAAATAAAAATAAAAAAGAGGGAAACAACAAAACACAAAAACGGAAAAGAAGAGGGAAACAACGAAATACTAAAACTCCATTTCCCAGTGCATCAACTGCTCAACTGCTCATCTCTCTCATCTGGTATGGGTCTCTCTTCACTCACTGTTTTCTAAGGTTTGTTTAAATTTCATGTATGCTATGGACCTGTGTATGCTTTGTTGTGCTGTAGTCTTTCTCGTCTTTCGCCTTGTCTTTTTAGTCCCGGCGTCTGGGGAGGGGGAAGGGTTGACTGGGGGATTGCTCTGAAGCAAACCCACCATGTTTAGGGCTTCACATAGGCTCTGCGGTTCGCATTTCTCAAATGCGGACCGCATTTGTATCGCACAACTTGCCATAGTCCCCTTTGAGAAGATGACTTATGCGGCGTACATGTGGTCGCATATTTCAAATGCGAATCGCATCTATGCCGCATGCACGCACAGTGCACTCCCCCTCCTAACTCCTTTCCTGTGACCAGTATGCGATCGCATGTTCACTTTTGCGGTGGATTATGCGATCGCATTACTGGGCCTATTTTGGTCAATGCCTTTCTGCGATGCATATGCGAACCGCATGATAGTTATGCGATCGCATATTCCATCGCATTCGCCTTTTCGTTACCCTGCGTGTATACTTTGGTGCATGTTTTCCATCCTTGATGATTATTTTGTCCATCCGTCCACTCACAAGTATTTTCTCGTGCAGGAATGGATCGCAAACATGTTTCCCCCGCTGCTAAGAGAACCTCCACAAGCAAACAGGCACAGCCCTCCAAGCATGCCAGACACGCACCTCCACAGAACATAGTTGACAGCTCCTCCAAATCTGATGAGGAGGACACTAAACCAGAGGTAAACTTGGAAGCCGAAGTACGGAGGAAACAGGGGGTTGACAATGCGCTTTTTGTTGCCCCTGTCTAGGCAGCTGTACCGGGAGGGTCTGAGCACACGAAAGATCCTTCCTGAGAAAAGGCTCAGCCTCAAGGGCCTGCAAGAGCGGTACCCCCATATTCTGGACAACATAAAAGCTAGAAAATGGGACTGTTTCACCGAACCCCTTGCAGAGTACAATGAAACGATGGTGCGAGAGTTTTATGCCTCTTACGTTGCTTCTAGGAATGCCCATCACAAGAGGAACAAGATCTTCAGTGAGCAAGTGCTAGTCAGGGGGTGGAAGTAGCCTGCCGCCGGAAAGCTATTCATGCTCATTATTTTTCTACGCCGAGCCCGAGTACAGTAGAATATGAGGCCAAGATGGCCAACCATGATAGAGAGCGTGTTTGGGTCTCCTCTGTGATTGCTAGGGGGACTCCGGCTTGGATCTCTCCTACTCACATGATTCACAAAGAGGATCTCACGAGGGAGGGAGATTCTGGATATCTTTTGTCGTCTCCCGCCTGATTCCCTCAACGAACGAAACAGATATAAGCATCGAGAATGCCATTCTCATTGCTTGCATTATATCAGGGATCACTGTGGATGTGGCCGACATTATTTTTCAGCAGATTGGGATCCGAGCCTCACAGAAGAAGAATTCATTTCCTTTCCCCTGCCTCATCACTGCATTATGCCGGGATGATGAGGTCCCTCTTATATCTTCATGCGACAAGACTGCAAAGGCCGATAAGGATATCAATATTACTCGTATCAATGATGCGAGGCCTAGAGTAGCAGCTGCACCTCCAGTCATCCCCATGCATATCCCTACAGAGGACGAGCCCTCGGAGCCTCATCCTTCTGCACTGCCCTCTGAATCTCCGTCTTCTCCAACAATACCATCCACTACTGCCTCACAGCCAGATGCCGGTACCCGCACCTCCTCCGTCATAGCGCTGCCTATTATCTCTCAGCTTGGTCGCCTAGCTCAGCACACCAATGCTAAGATCTACAAGCTTGTGAGTGAGCTCCCCACCTTGATCCGGCAGGCCCTTACACCTATTCAATCTTCAGTGACTGCTCTCGAGGGTCTCCTCCAACACCTTGAGGCTCACATCGAGAAGGTGAAGAGAGGGGAGGTTCGATACTTACTAGAGGTTCGAACAGATGTTTCCACTCTGAAGACAGAACTCCACCGGCTGCAACATTTAGAGTTTGATTTCTCTTCGCTTCTGCCCAAGGAAGGGGAGAAGGGATAGGGCACCTCCGGGCCTGGGCTAGGTCTTGATTTCTCTACTCTTATGTCATCCCAGCCCCCCTCCCCCCTCCCCCGCTTGTCCCTTCACCTCCCCCATCTCTTGCACCAGTTGATATACCCTCTGGAGAGCAGTCTGCTCACTCTTCGGCCTCCGAGAGTGAGGGGTCAGACGAGGAGTCTTCTTGGTCCGATGATGAGGAGCAGGAGCATGACCCTCAGGGGAAGGTAAAGGGCATTGCTGCCACTGCAGTTACCGGGGCAGCTGAGGAGGAGCTGCTTTAGATTGCCATTCAGCACTCCTTGGTGGATAAGGCTGTCCCGGCTCCACTTCCGCAGTCAAAAGATGGGATCAGCGCCTCTACTACCCAGCATACCACCGACCCCTGTAGCGCTTAGTGCGCCCCGGGGAGCCCCTCACTCTGTTTTTAAATTTCTTATGCATTGGGGACAATGCATGCTTTTTTTGTTGATGGTGGCGCTGTATTTATGTTTTTGTGACAACTTGGAGGATATTGTACTGGTATTTTCTCTTTTTTATTTTTTTGTTATGTTACATATGTATATCTCCGAGTTGTCAATAAACCAGATGTACATATACCTTTTGTAGGATTAATGTATTTCATCGCCGTTAACTCTTGTTTGCAGTTTTTACTATCGTTAAAGTAGGTAGGGTTCTCCTTAGTTGTCAACAATGAATTCCCCTTAGTTTTTCTTCGTCGGGTTCTTTTTCAAGGGTGTAGTAGTAGAACCACGGTACCTGGTCGAAACATATTGACCAGTTTAGTGTAAGCGTCTCGTCTCAAGCATGAGTGTCTGTAAATAATCCATACCCCTCCTACATTTAAAAAAACAAAAACCAACTTTGTGTACTTGAGGCTCGCCCGTTGACTCTATGTGTACTTAGAATTATACATGCAAATAATGAAGGTTTTGAGTTGTTGAGCCTTGACTCTTGAGCTAAAACGATGTTGAATCGAACAGTCATGTGACATGTGTGTTAGTGTTTGTATAAATAATTCTTGTGCTTGCGTCCATCATCTAGAACTTGCTCAGTTGGTTTTTCAATGCTAATGACAATTTTGTTTGGTTGGAGAAATGACCTTAGG
>ML259205.1:0-17400 GCA_005239495.1 Nicotiana undulata
TTCGTTGGCTTGCCTAACGCCACCGTTAGGCGTCATCACGACCTGGACCGGTTTTGGGTCGTGTCACCCTTATTTCTTTTTGGCATGATCCAAATAATACAAATGAACGAGCTACCAAAGATACTCTACTCTTAGAAGCTAGCAGTACTTACATTGTTTCCCTTCTTATGGAACAATTGAGGTTGAGGTTGCTTCTCTTATTCTTATGTTATCAATGTTGTTGGTACATCCTGATCCTTATAAGATTCTCGATGAAGAGTTAGCCCTAATAATGTTTACGGAGAATATCGACCTTACGTCACTCCGAAATGTTCAGAACATGATTCCAATGAGTCTTACATGCATTATATATATGTATCAATTTTACTCTACCGAGCCGCATTATAGTCGGCCGGGTATGACACCTATTGTGCAATCACTGATCAGTTGGGTTTACCGAGTCCGCTTTGAGGCCGGGTATGATATGATGATGATGATTCCCACAGAGGCGAATGTTCTATGATGATGATGATGCCCACAGAGGCGGATGTTTTAAAAGATTATGTATATATATGTATCATGNTTCTATGATGATGATGATGCCCACAGAGGCGTATGGTTTTAAAAGATTATGTGTATATATGTATCATGCATTTCATGTTATTGTCTTTTAGAAGCACTCAGATGCTACAGGTTGTATCTCATACATCTCTCTTTACATTACTGTTCTTATTTATGTTTTTCCTGCCTTACATACTTAGTACTTTATTCATACTGACGTCCCTTTTGCCTGGGGACACTGCGTTTCATGCCCGCAGGTCCCGATAGACAGGTTGAGAGTCCTCCAAGTAGGCTATCAGCTTAGCAGAAGATATTGGTGCACTCCATTTGCTCCGGAGTGGCTCATTGGGTCAATATGATTTAGACGTGCATTGAGTGGTATGTCGGGGCCCTGTACCGAAATTTATGATGTTTATGTACTCTTAGAGGCTTGTAGATAGATGTCAGGTATAGGGATATTTGTATGGCCTTGTCGGCCTATGTTTTGAGTTTGCAAATGATCATGTCAGCCTTATAAGCCCGTATGTCACATGTATAAATTTCTATATACTATTGGGTCATCTTATGTCTAGTATGCACTTATATTTTATTCTTGTTATCTCATGACAGCCCTTTTGGCCCATTTGACCATGATAGTACGATAAGAAAGATATGTTATGTTGGTACTCGGTTGAGTAAGGTACCGGGTGCTCGTCGCGGCCCATAGGTTGGGTCGTGACAAAAGTGGTATCAGAGCGGTTCTATCCTAGGGAGTCTACAACCTGTGTCTAGTAGAGTCCTGTTTATTGGTGTGTTGTGCACCACATTTATAAGCAGGAGGCTACAGGGCATTTAGGGTTGTTACTCTTTCTTCTTACTCTAGATCGTGTGGTAGAGCTCCATCGTAAAAACTCAATTTTCTCAATTCTATCTTATTTATAATACGACGATGCATACATCTTGAAAGATGGATGGTAAGAGATTGCAATGTGGTAATGGAAGAGTTGAGTCAGGGGAACTCAATTTTGCATCATGTTTATGATGAGTAAATGTGAGGGCTTCAGTAGATCATGTGTGTACTAAGATGTGTTAGTTTCTTAATAAGGAGTTCTAAGGAAAGAATATCTATCTACCCATATGGTAAAAAGAAATAAGAGAATCAGAAGGTAGATACGAGTTTTAGCAAGTAAAAGAAGCAAGATAAAGAAGGGTACGAGGTACCTAGTTAATAAAGATTATCAGTATTTATAATTCTAGCAGAGAAATATAAGCATTTTTAGTTACTTTCAACGGTAACAGAGATATCTACAATTGTCCATACCAATCTCAATTATGCCCTATGGGAGCTAACTGAAATAATTTAAGAGAAGGATAGGATATCACGATCCAGCTGGGGTTAGAGTAACCGAAAATTGTGGATAGATTGTTATCATTATTTAACATTTTTGAAGGGTAGTGCAAAACATGGTAATAGTTCTCATAGAGAGATAGCAAGATGGTCACTCTAGAATAATACAGTCCGATATGAATACTAGAATGTTCAGGAAGTTCAGAAGATAGGCATTGGAATCCTAGAAGGGATTAATATTTACCTTAGGATTACTCTTGAGCCTAGTAAAAAGTGAATGTTAGTCAACCCAAGAGCCAATGAGATGGTGCAAAGGGATCTAAAAGCGAATGACTGTTTTGTTGAAGTTTTCAGAATAAGGTAATAGATAGAGATATTAGCATGCGAATAAGAAGAGAGTAAGTGAAGCATTATGAGTAAGATGTGATAAATGAGTGATATAACGGTAAATGCAAATATGGCAGAATGAAAAAGTCTATAGTCAAGTGAAGGAAACAATGAGAGGAGACATGCCTTGAGACAATACAAGAGTATAAGCCATAAAGCCATAACCCCCATTTCAAGAAATGAGTTGGTGACTCAAACGTGATTACCAGAGAGATGAGTGAGACCCTCAAAGTAACAGAAATCAGTATGGGCTAGTGAATAAGATAAACTGAACATGAATTAGGGACCGAAGGAATAGTTAATAGTTGCCATCATTTCGGAGATCGTGTTTCGACAGTAATAGAATGAACAATAGAAGAATAACCTTTTAAGTTCATTCACGAAGACTCTTCCCTAAAGCAAGCACTATGAGTAGAGTTAAGCTTAAGTGACTAAATGTGCCAGTTACACCAGGTGTCACCTTTGTGCTTAAGAAATTCAATTATCCCTAGTGTTTAAGGGTTACCGCAAGGCGAGTAATATGTGAGTGAAGATGTAAAAAAAATTATAAATAAATAAATACCAAATATGAAGAGGTAACTAACGAGTGGTAAAGAAAGAATGCGGTAAAAAGGTGAAAGGAATGAGATTGCATTTATTCAGATCCTACCAGAACATTATGCAAGCATGATGCCGGGGAGATATAATAAGGGTTTTGTACTCGATGATATTGATAGATAAGTGGGAATGGACACTTAATACATTAGGATCCAGTGCGAAAGGTAAGTTAAGACAAAGGACATAACCCAAGAGAGGTTACGCATAATATAAATATGAGAATGGACCAACGGGTAGTTTGTAGTTGATTCAGGAATAGCCTAGTTATAGATAAACAAGAGGTCATAGATAAATCAGTAGATCATGCAAGATAAACGTAGAACTCCCGAAGATTTGATGACATCGTGATCCTTGAGTAATATTAAGATAGGAGTTTGGGTAGTTAAAGGTACCATATAAGTGTTGCGGAAATAGAAGAAAGTTCCACTAGGGAGATAGTCAAATTTCACTTCAGAAGCAACCTTACGAGCACAAGGGCGTGGATTTAAGTAACTAAGGATAATAATAGGTGAGTAAGAACAAAAAAAAATTCCTTTGGGTATATGATATAATAAGCTTGCAGCTTTACAAGAGTCGGAGGGTATCCACTGAGTAGTACAACGAAAGACTAGCTGAGGAAATAAGGAAGCATGCTTCAACATAAGCATAGTGACCTAAAGTAGAAATGGTCTTGTAACAGCAGTCTCACTACAATGTTGTATGCACTCCATAAGAAAGTGGCACCTATCGTAGCTAATGAACGGAAGAAGATAAAAGAAAATCAAAAGTTGATAATTGAGATCATATGAGTTACAGGGAACTCCCATATTTACAGGCACTAAGATAGGCCAAGTATCCATGCAGCAAGTTGAAGAACGACCAGGAAAAGTAATTTTTTACATTTAAAGACAACTGAGAAGGCGTGAAATCTATGGTGCTAACATGATGAAAGGAAGGTTACGAGTAGTATAAGTAGATGTGCGTAGGTCGCAATCTAAAGTATGGTAGAGCAACAAGGTTTTACTTAGGCAGGAGTAAGGATAAGAAAAGGTAAGTGAGAAGGTGACGAGAATAGGTAATTCCTCGGGATTAAACCCATCACAACAAGAGAGTTGATGGTTTCCATAAATTATGAAAAGATCAGTATAGCATGAGTGAACACAAAGGAGTTTAAAACTAGGAGCATTTAGAAGAGATAGAATGCTACTCTGGTAGTAAAGTAAGGGTGTAATTGTGATAAATGATAAGAGGATGACGTTTAGGCCTTTGATTGAGTAATGATTTTGAGAACAAGGATATTATGAACTGCACGGGATTAGAATACCCCCATAAGATGAATCACATTGAGATGCTATGAAATACAGTTCTTGGAGTATAGTATCGTCCCTATGTGGATTAGGAAAATCACTTCAGATGTTGCCCGATGAGACGTGAGCCCTAGTGACGATATATTACGTAAGAGGTTTCAAATTATCAGTGGTAGATTATAGATCAACATTAAGGTGAATCAACAATAGATGGATGAAAGTTCCAAAGTATGAGATGGGATTAGGTTGTCAGTCTTAAGATGAACAGTAATGAGGAAGTATTAGAGGACTTAGATTTATACATATAGGATAAGCGGTGAGAGAAAAACTTGGAGTTGGGTGGCAAGTCTCGATAATAATAAATCGAAGTAAGAGTTATGGTATAGTATGACCTACCTAGTAGTGGTAAATCCATAAGCATAGATAACTGAGGCTATGAAACAAGATATAGCAATAGTCGTAAGTTAAACAAAATACCAAACAAAAAACTTTAGTACACCTATAGATGCCCAGAGGGACAACTTGTCATAGTACAATATATGTTCACCAAGTGAATCCTAAAGATAGGTTAAAAGCTTAAAAAAAAGGAGATAAGAGTCACATTGGCACACATTCAAGGTTAGAATTGTCTAGGCTGCATGAAAGAAGGTAGAAATAGTTACGACATTGAAAGGCATTCGACCACAAGTCGTGGTGTGAGAAAGAGGCCTAAAGGGAGGAATGTAACGTTAATGACTAATAATGGCATTAATGTAACAATAATTAACCGTAACTGTTGCGTGAAGGTTGTGTAACGTCTGGCGCATTATTTGAAGATCTCTGAATCTGCCCTTTATTCTGCCTGGATTCATTCTGACCGTGCCTCTTCATCTTCTCAATTAGGTTGAGATACCCGTAGTTGATTACCCCGTGGGTATGCTATTCCGTGTCTCTTTGCCTCGTACCTCTTCATAGAGTCTCGTCCAGTTGTTACGTTTTCATTGATCCACATAGATTGCTGAGTCATCACAATTATTACACGTGTGAAGCTCTTTTTTACCAATACAATAACGACCCCGCCGGTTGTTTCGAGAGTTATAGCCCCACTTTCCCCCATTTCTGCGCCTTTGTGCTTTTTAGCTATATTTGATAAATCAGGTTAGTTGGTTCAGGTCCGGAGTGGATTTGGAGTGTTTTTAGACATTTAATCTCTTATGTAGAAGCTTAAGTTGGGAAAAGTCATCTGGATGTTGACGTATGAGTAAACAGACTCGGATTCGAATTTTGATGCCTTCTTTAGCTCCGTTAGGTGATTGGGAACTTAGGAGCGCATCTGTAATGTGATTTGGAGGTCTGTAATGGAATTAGGCTTGAATTGGCGAAAGTTAGAAATTTGACGATTTTGGTCGACAGTGAAAAATTTAATATCAGAATGGATTTTCGGAAGTTGGACTAGGTTCGTAGTGTCATTTGTGATGTGTGTGCAAAATTTGAGGTCATCCGCACGTGGTTTGGTAGGTTTCGGCATGTTTGCGGAATTTAGAAGTATTTAGGATTGAATCAAAGGTTAATTTTGTGTTTTGATGTTGTTTTGAGTGATTCGAAGGCTTGACTAAGTTCGTATGTTGATATATGACTTTCTGGTACGTTTGGTAGAGGTCCTGAGGGGCTCGGGGTGATTCCGGATGGCTAACGAGTAGTTTGGAATTTGGAAATGCAATTGAACTGCTGTTGCTGGTGTTTTTCCACACCTGTGGAGGGGGAACCGTAGGTGCGAGGTCGCAGGTGAATTTGGGGAGCCGCAGGTGTGGACACTGTTGAGTTGGGCCGGATCCGCAGGTGCGATAAGGGGGTCGCATCTATGAACCTGCAGGTGCGAGACCTGGGGCGTAGATGCGGAAGTGAGGTGACTGGCTAGTTCCGCAGCAACGGATGGTGATGCGCAGGTGCGTGTCCGTAAGTGCGGAACCTGGAGCGAAGGTGCGGGCCCTGGGAGACTTAAGTTGTTTTCGCAGGTGCGAGGAGTTGACCGCAGGTTCGGAAATATGGATGCATGTGCGAAAGGCCTGGGCAGAATGTTTAAAAATATGGGTTCGAGAATTAGGCTTCATTTTAATATTTTTAAACTCGGGCTTAGGCAATTTTGGAGAGGATTTTTTAGGGGATTCTTGAGGTAAGCTTCATGTACTCGTTTTTTATCAATAATCTTAATTTCCTGTTGTTTTCCCCATCTAGATTGTGTGGTTATGAGGTGAAATTTGGGAATTTGAGGTTAAGGATTTGGAGAGAGTACATTGAGGATTTGAGGGACCTAAAGAGGTCGGATTTTGATGAATTTAGTATGGGTAGACTCGCGAGTGAATCGACTTTCGGGTTTTGTGACTTTTGTCGAATTTTGAGATGTTTTTCCTTGTGGAGTTCATTCCTTTAGCTCATATTGATCGTATTTTATGCTTGTGGCTAGATTCGGGTTATTTGGAGGCCGGTTTGAGGGGAAAGGGCATTCCCAGAGTACGATTTCTACGGTGTTGAGGTAAGTAACGATTTTAAGTCTGCCTTTGAGGGTATGAAACCCAGAGTTTGGTATAATGTGACTGTTTGGATGTGAAACCCATGCTAGGTGAAGGGAGTGTAGGTGCACGCCGTGAGGGATTGAGACTTGATCCGCCCCGTGAGACTATAAAGTCTAATAGCCTTTATTTGTGTTTATATGCATTCCTGTCTGCTAGAACTTAAGTGCCTTTATGTTACAAATCATGCTTAGGCTATATACTTGCTCATGGTAGTTATACTCAATCATATTGATTCTTGTACATGTTTACCTCAGTCTTTGTCATACACTGTAATACTTTGATTTGGGCTATTTTCCCTTTCTTTAATGAGAGCTTTGAGACTAGAGAGGTCCATGACTGAGTGAGGCCGAGGGCCTTTTTGTGGGGTATTGTAACTTAGCACGTCAGTTGTCTGTGCGGATTCTGATGTGATATGGTGGCACGTGATTTGTCCGTGCGGGCCTTGATATGATATTATATAACGTGAGTTGTTCGTGCAACACGTGAGTTTTCCGTACAGATTATAACGCTTGGGATGTAAGAGCCCCTCCGGAATCTGAACACCCCCAGTGAGCGAGGTACCTATTGAGCATATGCATTGAAGGATGAGAGTCGAGTGTTTAGTTATTGAGGGTTGAGTGACAGTGCCTGTGAGGTTTCGTCTATTTCATTGTTGTTGCATTTAGCTAATATTTGTCTGGCTGGAATTAGTGATTATATAACTGATCTCTTACTCATGTTTACTCTTAACTGTAAAAATTATCAACTGAATTTTTCTTCATAGCTTGTCACTACTACTCAATTACTTATTTATTGATGTGACTTGCTGAGTTGGTTGTACTCATACTACACCCTGCACTATATATGCAGATCCAGGTGTGTCTAAGCATGGAGATTGTTAAGCCCAGGCCAGTTTGAGTTTCGGAGACATCAAGGTAGCTGCCAGCATCCGCAGGACCTTGTTACTCCTTCTACGTTTCCTTCTATTTTGTACTGACAATTAGACATTTGCTGTAATAGTTTTAAATACTTAGACGCTCATGGCTTGGTGACACCCT
The DNA here is from genome assembly GCA_005239495.1 of Nicotiana undulata. Classification (NCBI taxonomy): domain Eukaryota; kingdom Viridiplantae; phylum Streptophyta; class Magnoliopsida; order Solanales; family Solanaceae; genus Nicotiana; species Nicotiana undulata. The sequence goes on from ML259205.1 coordinate 7,727, forward strand.
GATGTTTGGGGCTCGTTTTCCGCACTTTGTTTTAAATTTGAGTTTAACTTTGATTTTATGAAAATTCCTGAAATGGAAAACTTTACCTTACTTTTATATTTAATTTGGGAAGGTCGGCTTGCCTAGTACCACGATAGGCGCCATCACGACAGGATTTTGTTTTGGGGTTGGGATAGAGGAACATGCCCGCTTTCGAAGTAATGGAATGCCTCTCTACACTTGGAAGCATGACCTTGCTCGCCATCTCAAACATAAGCTAATATTCTAGAAGGAGGGCCTTTTTGTGCACCCAATCCCCTCTCTGAACAGCCTGAACTTTTAGAATCACCTTTCTAAAGTCATGGAAATAAGTCCTTTCAACAGATGACAGCCCCTTAGTGGTCACACCCAAGAAACTTCCTAGAACAGCCTCATCCATCACAAAATCCACTCCATTAACCTTCAGGCAGATATTGTCGTCTTCCACAGTAAATAGACCTGCGTAGAAACTGTTGTCGCGCCCCCTCCTTAACACCTCCTTTCGGATTAGTCAGGGTCTTGACATTATTGGGACAACTCGTTTCCTTTTGGGAAAGGGGTATACAAGGAATCAGAGAGTCGCCACTTAACGAATTAAGGTGCATTAGGGCACCTACTAAGGGTCATTTACAAACATAGACTTTGGATAACCAGAGATAGGGTAAGGGCTTGAAATTACTCCAAGGGGAAGGTGTTAGGCACCCCTCAGAGTCCACAACTGTGGTTTCCGGCCAAACAACTTTGTGGATTTAGGCAAGTAGCAAATAAGCAATTAAGGTTTAAACAAATAAGGGTTTTGAAAGAGTTCGCGGTCTAAGCACACATGTGAAGGCACATTTTTTAGAAGATTTAAAGCCTAAACATGCATATGAAGTTTTTGAAAGATTTATAGTTTAAACACATTTATAAAGTATAGGGGGAGTCCTAGGTTATTTATCCTATAGGATCACATCAATACAATGTCCGGTAATCACTCCCCGAAGAGGGGCTACACGTGGCATTAACGCACCGGTCATCATATCCATATCTACCCTTCCCACCCTTTAACGGTTATTAAGCGCGTGTTATTTAGCGACCTCTATGCGTGTTGTTACCCGTCCCTTCTTAATGGCCCTGGAGGAGTTTAGGACCTCTACCTATGGGCAGTTTCTAGACAGACCCTCAGGTTTAAAGGAGAAAATACTAAGGCAACAAGAAATAACACATAGGACTTCAGCAAATAGTACATGAAAGAGCAAATAAGAGGCTCAGTTTTACCTCCACAGATAATGCATGTAAACAGCCAAACACAAATATGGGCAGTATTGTTAAATAGGATCCTAAGACACGGTGTCTAGGTGAGTATCAGAACATAGGAGATATGCAGGTTTATTTTATAATTCAGAAACAGGAGCCTAACTGTCAAGACCCAAATTCCCAACCTTAGGGATCGTGATGGCGCCTAACACCACACTTGCTAGGCAAGCCAATGTTAGAATTCGAGTAGCTAATTTCCTTTGATTATTGTCTTAAGCATCAATAAATAATTTAAAGTAAACTTAATGTAAATGATTTTCACATATAAAATACTAAACAATAAATAAAAACGAACCACGGACTAATTATATAAATAAATCTAGAACTACTCCAGAGTCTGGTGTCACAATTCACGAACTACTAAAGAATACTACAAATATTGGGCAGAAACAAATAGTATAACTGTTCTGAATATATTAAAACAACGTATATGAAATAGGAGAAGACTCTCGGGATCTGCGAACGCCAACAGATATACCTCGTGTCTCCGAATGAATAGGTGGCTGCTCTACTAATCTCTACTGCTGGATAGTACCTGGATCTGCACAAAAGAGTTCAGAGTGTAGTATCAGTACAACCGACCACATGTATTGAGTAAGTGTCGAGCCTAACCTCGACGAAGTAGTGACGAGGCTACGGCGGGGCATCAACAATATATAACTTGTGACAAAAATATATACAATAACGCAATAAAACAATTCTACACGAACAAGAAAAATATAACTGAGACAATAAATATAAAGCAAGAAGGAAATCTAAACAATTAATTAAGTACTGCAACAAAATAAAATAAATCAGTCGCCTTTCCCAGGCCTCAGCTATAACCAACTCTCAAATAATTTCCAAACTCTCAAACTTTACTTCAAAATAATCACATGTACGAAATATAAGAAAAACCGTAGAGTAAAACAAGAATTTCGAAATCCTTGAAATTTAAAAATCAGTAAAGCATCATTATTCCTCATTTTCACTGTCTTGTTGTGGCGTGCAACCCGATCCCACCTATTCACAATATCACAATCAATGTATCCACCTGTATCACAATCAATTATCCACCCTTATCACACCAATTATCCACCCTTATCACACCAAGACCTTATCACATCCCCCTTATCATACCAACACCTTATCACATCCCCCTTATCACACCAACACCTTGTCACACAAAATTTTGATTCAAATATTTCAAACAGAAAACAGTATAGCCCGTAAGCTTTAAACAATAACATCCCACAATAATATCAGACCGAGTATATGTAATCACCGTAACACTATCAACCCAACTCAGTCTTTACGTACCATGATAGTATTAAGAGAGCAACCAACACTTTCAACACACTTACAACAGCAATGTAAATAATCAAAAGAAACCAACATGAATATATATATCTATTTCCAAAAATAGTGTCAAACTGCTCAACCTCTCTATAACACAAGGGGCCAATTAAACACTCTGTACTCTTCCAAAATAACCGTAATAATATTTAACAACAAAATAACAAGGCCAACTAGTCATAGAAACAACGGGAGAACATAGAGTAATTAAGACAAACATCAATTAAATTGGGAACGGGAAAATGAGATCATGTTTATCAGGTAAATTGGGTGGTGTATAGATACTTGTCACCTCACCTATACACCATGACCATGCATTTTACATAGCAAACAAGTGGGGAGTCCTATTCCCTCAAGTCAAAGTTAGACCAAACACTTACCTCAATTTCGCAGGCCACTCACAACTCAATTATAGCTTTTCCTTTAGAACATTGCTCTAACTTGCTCGAATCTAATCATAATTAACTCAATATCATTAATTAAGGGTAAAGGAACTAACTTTATTGAAAATTACAATTTTTCCTAAGTTTTTTCAAAAAAGTGAAAACTAGACCCCGGGCCCGCTTGGCCTAAACTCGGGTATCAGAGCAAATTACGTTTACCCATTCACCCACGAACCCAAATATACAATTAGTTTCGAAATCCGACCTTACTTCTAGGTAAAGATTCGATTTTTACAAAATTTCCTAATTCTACCCAAACCCTCAATTTTTACCATGAAAATTCATAGTTTTTGATTTAAAAGTGATGAAAAACAATGAGTAATTGAAAGAGTAAAGTTTAGAATTGATTAACCATGACTTGGAGATGATATTTGGTGAAGAAATTCGTTCCTAGGGCTGTGGGGTTAGAAAATTTCAAGAAGAAGAAGTCTGCCCGTTTTATATATATATTTCTGTCAGCTATTCTGCCTCGTTTATCATGCCAAATGATCTCAAAATTTGATTTTTATGTCTCCAATGGATTTCGTGTGAAATTCTAGTCAAGTTAGGCTTTTTAATCACTCAATTTGACCTTATAATGAAGGAGATATGTAGGTTTTAATATTTGCAAATAGTGCAGATTTTTAATACGCCGTCAATAGCAATTTTGTAATTAACCTTAAAAATATGGCAACCTTAGTAAAATGACTATAAAATCCTTATACGATTCCAAATTCGATGATTCTTTTTGCTACGGGTACGTAATTACGATACAAATCTAATACATCATTCAAAACAGAAATCAAAGCTCATTTGTTCAATATGATATCATTTATGCTTGAAACAACGGTGTCGAATCATAAGAAAGAACGGGCGCAACACAACCCAAACCTATTTGAAACTCACCCGAGCCCTCGGGGCTCTAAACCAAACATGCACACAAGTATAAAAGCATCATACGGACTTGCTCGTGCGATCAAATCATGAAAATAACATGTAAAACTATGAATTAAACCTCAAAACTCATTTTTTTCTCAAGAACTTAAAGTTCACCATTTATTAACCGGACGTCCGAATCACGTCAAATAAATTTCGATTCTCACAAAATTTTGCAGACAAGGCTTAAATATTTTAACAAACCTGTATCGAGCTCTGGAACCTAAATACGGGTCTGATGCCAACGGTTTCAAACGTTAATTCATTTCTTTATTTCATTAATAATACAACAAAATAATTTCTTTCAAAAATTGATTTCTAAGGCTTGGTACCTCGGAATTCAATTTCGGGCATACGCTCAAGTTCCATATTTTACTACGGACCTCCCGGGGTCGTCAAAACACAGATCCGAGTCTGTTTACTCAAAATATTCACTTAAGTCAACTAAAACCAAATTTTTAATTCTAAAAATTATTATTTCTTATATTTTCACATAAATGCTTTCTGGTTTCATGCCCGGATTGCGCATGCAAATCGAGGTAGTTAAAAATAATCTTTTTATGGATAATAAGCCTAGAACGGAGTCTAAATTCATAAAATGACCCCTTGGGTCATCACAATCTCCACCTCTAAGTAGTCACACATTAGAGGGGCAGAACCTAAGGGTCCAAGAGTAGAGTGAGAGTGCTTGATATAGTTCTGAAAAGATTGGAGTAAGAAAATAGTTTTAAACAAGAAAGATTGGTTTTAAAATGAGTTTTGCAAAACAGTAGAAGACTTTATTCAATAAAACAATTTGGAAAGAGTAGCGCAATAAGAACAAACAACATTCCCATCTTAGGATCAGAACAACACACATAGAACAAGAACTGAGACAAGTTCAGCAACCACAAACAGGGTAATGAGGGATTGGGGACAAGTATAGAGCATATAGGGTGTAAGCACATTGTAGGCAGAGATGCACAAAGGTACTAAAGCAGGGAAGTTCTAAGGGAATCAAATTGGTTAAGGTACAGTAGGTATTACAGAACTACAAAGAGCAAAGTAATCATAAAGTGCAACTTGCTTTAGCACAGAGAGTTCACGCCAGTAATCAGAGAAGCCTAAGTAAAACAGAATCATATTGAAGTATACCAAAATGGTATCCTTACATAAGCATGCTGAGTTCTAAGGGAGGGGAGTGCATACCATGCTAAGTGAACAACAATGCCAACAGGTTAGGTGCAGACATCACAACAAAACCATAAGTAAAAACATATTAGAAACATGATGAATTGAAGTACCAGAAGAAACATATTATTTTTGAAACTTAAATAAAATTTAGGACATACCAGTATAAAAGGTAGCAAACACAGAATGAAGAGTAAGAGAGTAGAATAATCAGCCTTGGCTTGCAGTCGGCTGATAATTGGAAGTAACCAGAAGGAGAGCAGAGGAGAGTATTTGTGTGTAAGAGAGAGTTTTGAACAATGTGTTCGTGTCTCGGTGATAATGAAAGACTAAGGTATTTATAGTTTTGAAACAGGCAGAAAATAAGGTAAAAATAATAGTTTCAGCAGTAATTATAGGAGTAAACATCAATTAGAATCAAATTATTATAAGTACTCCCTTTAATTAAGGGGTCATACTCAAAAGGTAATAAGCAGTGGCAAAATAAGGAAAGGAATCATGTAAAACTGATTATAACACAATAAGGAAAGTAGCCTAGGTATAGTATAGGTATATCATATGTAAGTACCAAGTTCAGAGTTCTTATTTAAGGAAAATACATATGAATTAATTTGACAGCAAAATCAGCCAGAGAAATAAGGCAAACAATAACTTAAACTCCGAAAATCAATAAGCAGATCCTCGAGTGAGGTTCTAATTACAGGAAATCAACATCAATCAAAGGAAAATGCTCGAAAATTGGTAGAGAATATCATGCAAGATCAATGAAGAACCAATCACAAGGATTCAAAGATTCACAAATAGAAAACAATACTGATTTAGGGGGAATCGGCACAAGCTTATGAGAACAAACAGAATAAACTCATAATAGGCGAAAATCAAAAACCCTAACAAGCAAACATGGGGTCAAATCACATAAATCAGGGGTTCACGTGGATCATGGCCTAAAATAACTGAATAAATGTAATACAGGCAGGAGAAGAAAAGATTCAGAGACATTGATGAACAAAAATAGAGTAGAACCACATAATAAGCAGGAATAATAGCAGCCAGAAACCCTAACAAGCAAACATAGAGTAAAAGTCACGAAATCATAGAGTATTCATGAGAACACAGTAATCATAATAGAACAAGTAAACATATTATCGAAAACAAACTCAGAACCACAGATTAAAACCAAGAATTTTGGGGTTTTTAACAACAAAAAAAAAAGAATCAGACAAAAGGGGAAAATCTCACATAAACGTTTGACATGATGAAAATCATAGGACAATACTAAAAATGGAAAGAAAATCATTTTTGAAAAGGGGTTAAAACCCCTAGTTTTGAAGATGAAGAGTCACTTTAGGAAAATCGAAAAAAACCCTTTGAAAACAATAAAATAGCCCATAATATGCCAAGATCTATTACAGATCTAAGATAATCAGAGACTAGGAGTTAGGGTTTCATAGAGACAACCCAAAGAGAAGAAAAATTGGCTCAAAATCATCGGTCTAAACCGGAAATGATAAGATCTTACTCGGATGGCCATGGATGGCCGGAGAATGGCATGAGAAAACCTGGGAGGTGAGTGAACCGCCTCTGGTTCTCTTGAGGACTTCAAAGGCAGCATCAACACGATTTAGGGGGAGAGCCATAGGCTGGGGGTAGTGGTGAGACCACCATGGTTACGGGCGAGTGACGGCCGGTGAGAGGAGTTGTGTTTAACAGTGGTAGTCTTGAGAGAGATGAGAGAGTAACGGCGGGGGGAGATGGAGAGAAATGAGAGGGGGTAATGGTAGTCATTAGGGTTTATTTTAGGTAAGGGGGCCTGGACCGTCAATCAATTTTGATCAACGGCCAGGATTAAGTCAGGGATTGGGTCTGGTAGGATTTAGGTGTTGGGCTTGGGATCTTTGGGCCATTTAATTGGGTTGGGCGTCCAATTAGTTTAGGCTAGAATTGAAATAAAAATGGGATAGTTATTAAATACCCAATTAAATCAAGTAAAAATAATTTATAAAATAGCTGCTAATTGTAAAAAATGAAATTCATGCTTAGAGAAGAATTTAAAATGATTATTTAGTATTTTAAAGATACAACTGATTAATTACTGGATAAAAATAGTATAAATCATTTGCAATCATAGCCAAAAGGTGCCGAATTAGCTAATTATGAAATAATTTGGTCTTAATAGGACCAAAAATAATATATTAGATCAAGAAATGCTTTTGAAATCATTTGTGATGCAATTTTATAATTATTTATTGGGAGATAAAATGCTGGATAAATTAAAAATAAATTAATAAAATATAATAAAATTATGGAAAATACCAATTGCTATTAATGCATGATTTTGAGGCTATATATGCAATTTTAAAATATTTTGTGGAAAAATTGGGTATCAACAGCTGCCCCTCTTTACTCGGAAAGGATGAAAGAGTTTGTCGGGTAAAGACATGATGGCCAATTTTGACCGAGCAAAACAGAATGAGAGATTTAGGTCGCACCCTCGTTTTTGAGCTGCCTACATATCCCTGGTTTTATAGGAATCAGGCCGTGTGTAGTTCCGGATCCATCGGCGAAGTATACCGATGGAGTTATCACAAAAACGGACGCAACACCTAGGGATGGATGAGTAGCCGGTATACGAGAATGTTTATGTTTGATATGGCTAGGGGAACTGGAGCGGGATCGCTCCTGCTGGGATAGTCGTCGCTCGCCGGGTCACCTGCAAATAAAAGCAATACAAGCGTATATTGTGCATAAATTTAAACATGATGCAAGTCCCCGTTGGACTATGAATGTTGTCTTTTGGACGGTTAAGGATGACGTCCTCAAACCATGATGTCGTGGGCCATGAATTGTTTGATGAGAGATTCGTAGGCCATGGAATGACGTTCTCGGGCCATGAAGATGATGCCTCCGAACAATGACACCTTTGAATAATGATATGCAAGATTGAGAGATCCTCGGGCCATGACATGGTGTTCTCGGGCCATGAAGATGGTGCCTCCGAACGATGACGCCTTTAGACAGGCTGGTGATATTTCAGCCCATGAAATGCAGTAATATGATGCTGACAAGACAGAGCTTAGTCTTGTGAGTTGAAGGGAAGAGCTTAGCCCGAAAGAAAAGCGAAGTAAATAATGCTAGAGAGACAGCACTTAGTCTCGATGAAAAAGTAAATTGGAGGCAGAGCTTAGCCTCATGCACGATGAAGGCAGATATTAGCCTTATGCAAATAGAGGTAGAGCTTAACCTCATGAAAAATGGGGACAAAGTTTAGTCCCATGCAAGATGAAAGCAGAGCTTAGCCTTATGCAGCTGGAAGGCATAAAGGTAGCCTTATGCAAGGGAAGGCAGAAATTTAGCCTTATGCGGAGGAAGGCAGAAAGTTAGCCTTATAAAAGGGAGGCATAAAGGTAGCCTTATGCAAGGGAAGGCAGAAAGTTAGCCTTATGAAAGTTTAATAAATGACAGTAGAATTTCTTAGATGGTAGTAGATTGCGGAATTTTGATTGTCGTGAGCATTGTTTGTTTGTGACGATAGAAAATGTCAGCAAGTGTGATGGTTTTCATGACTCTGAACAAGTTCGTTCTTTGTGTGGACAGTAAACTTTGGCACTTGCAACTGTGCTGGAATTTGTGACTTCTCTACGCGTTTATTCTTTGTTCCTGCATCCAAAGAAAAGTTGTGAGTTCTGTAAATGGGGGAGGTTGGTTCGTATCCCCGCTGGCTCTTCTTGACTCATTCTGCTGGTTTTGATGATCCTGTTCATATCATCGGGGTAGCATTTGCTAAACAGAGCTATTTTTAAGAGCAAGTATGCATGATTTTTGTAAAAATATAGTTTATAAATGTTTTGGTAATTTAGATGAATCGACCACTGTGACACGGTTCAAGACATTGCAACCTCTCATGCTACGGAATTTTGAGGGTCCTTCTCAAAATTCTCCCCCAGTTTGATGGGTTGACGCTCCTAACTGTTGCGCATGTGGCGATCGGCTGAACTTGCTTCGGAATTTTGAGGGTCCTCCTCAAAATTCTGCCACAGTTTCCAATTGCGGGGGAAAATAAATATTTTATTGCATTGTGACCGAACCCATAAGGCTGCCTACGTATCCCCTCTTAAACGGGAATCAGGTCAGGCGTAGTTTAATTTACATCACTTGAGAAAAGCATAAAGAATTACACATAGTATCATTTGACTGCATCTGAATTGATTAGCTTTGGGCAGGCTTCTCCGTCCATTTCTGCAAGTATAAGAGCTTCTCCTGTCAATACTCGGTGAATGTCACGCCCCAAATTCCCACCCTTTGGGTCGTGACTGCGCCTAAGGTTGAACCCGCTAGTCCAGCCAACGTATAACTTACAATAGCAATTTTTAAATCATTTAAAACTAAGAAAAAACGGTAATTTGTCACTTTCAACAAACTCCCAACAAAATCATGTAAGCATTTTCTTAACAAAGATAACGAAGACTTTAAGAATGCGAAGAATAAAGACATGATAAA
>ML259214.1:0-12496 GCA_005239495.1 Nicotiana undulata
TTGATCGAATAGAGAAGACCGAGAAGCCCTGCTAGCTAACACCCGTTGAGGGTCTGACAAATCCAATCTTACTAACTGACCCGCTAAATCTTGAACATCAAGGGCTAAAGGTCACTTTGCTGCTGAAAGATAAGCTAGACTTCCCAAACTCTCGGCTCTGCGACTCAAGGCATCGGCCACCACGTTGACCTTCCCCGGATGATATAAAATAGTCAAGTCATAATCCTTGAGAAGCTCCAACCATCTTCTCTGTCGCAAATTCAAGTCCTTCTGCCTTAGCAGATACTGCAGGCTACGATGATCGGTGAAAATCTCACACTGCACTCCATACACATAATGCCGCCAAATCTTCAAGGCATGAACAATAGCAGCTAACTCCAGGTCGTGCACTAGATAGTTCTTCTCATGCACCTTCAACTGCCTCGACGCGTAGGCAATCACCCTACCGTCCTGCATCAACACCGCTCCCAAGCCAACTCTAGAAGCATCACAATAAACCGTATAAGAACCTGAACCAGTAGGCAACACTAATACCGGAGTTGTGGTCAATGCTGACTTGAGCTTCTGAAAGCTCTCCTCACATTCATCGGACCATCTGAATAGGACACCCTTCTGAGTCAGTTTGGTCAGAGGTGAAGCAATAGAAGAAAATCCATCCACGAAGCGACGGTAGTAACCCGCCAGACCAAGGAAACTCCGAATCTTTGTAGCTGAAGACGGTCTAGGCCAACTCTGCACCGCCTCAATCTTCTTTGGATCAACCTGAATACCCTCACTAGACACCACGTGCCCCAAGAAAGCTACTGATCTAAGCCAAAACTCACACTTAGAGAATTTTGCATAAAGCTTCTCCTCTCTCAATCTCTATAACACGATTCTCAAGTGCTGAGCATGCTCTTCCTGGCTACGAGAATAAACCAGGATGTCATCAATAAATACAATAACGAAGGTATCAAGATAGGGTTGAAATAGGATGTTCATCAATTGCATGAACGCTGCTGGGGCATTGGTCAGCCCAAATGACATAACCAAAAACTCATAATGACCGTATCTGGTCCTGAAAGCCGTCTTCGGAATATCAGAGTCCCGAATTTTCAACTGATGATACCCAGACCTCAAGTCGATCTTGGGGAATACCTTAGCGCCCTGAAGCTGATCAAATAAGTCATCAATACGAGGGAACGGATAACGATTCTTCACTATAACCTTATTCAACTGTCTATAGTCAATACACATGTGCATCGATCCGTCCTTCTTTTTCACAAACAACACCGGCGCACCCCAAGGCGATACACTAGGCTGAATGAACCCCTTATCTAAGAGTTCCTGAAGCTGCTTTTTTAATTCCTTCAACTCTGCTGGTGCCATACGATAAGGTGGAATAGAGATAGGATGAGTATCTAGCACCAGGTCAATACCAAAATCAATATCCCTGTCAGGTGGCATGCCTGGCAGGTCTGCAGGGAATACATCCGGAAAATCACGGACTACGGGAACAGAATCCACAGATGGAGTCTCACTACTAACATCCCTCACAAACGCAAGATAAGATTCACACCCTTTCTTCACCATACGGTGAGCCTTTAAATAAGAAATCACTCTGCTAGGCACGTGCTCTATAGACCCCCTCCACTCAACTCTATGAACTCCGGGCATAGCTAAGGTAACGGTCTTAGCGTGACAATCAAGAATAGCATGACATGGGGATAACCANGACAAACTGAAATAGTACCTGTAATCACTGCATCTGACGCCATAGCATCAGGCCTAGCCGGAAGTGCATAAATACGTGGTTGGCCTCCACCTGCTTGACCTCCCCCTCTTGGGCGGCCTCTAGCTACCTGACCACCTCCTCTAGCGGACTGGGTAGGTGGTGAAATAATTGGTGTTGAACCCTCTGCTGAGCTGAACTATTAGGACGACGGGGACACTACCTCCACTCATGTCCGAACTCTCCACACTCATAACAATTACCTGGAGCTGTAGATGAAAACTGACAAAAACCGCTGCCACCCTGCTAACCACCAGACGAACCCTGATAAGACGACGCTCGGGTGGAGCTCTGAGCTGGAAGGGCACTAAAAGATGAACGTCCCTGATGAGCATTGCGAGGACCCTGCCCCGACGACACACCATTGTAAGATGGGCGAACTGGCTGTGGAGGTCTAAATGAACGACCTCTGTTACGCTGAAATTGCCCTCTAGAAGGGGCACCACTGAATTTCCTGATCCCCGAGGCCTCTTGACCTGTCTTTCCTCACGATCCTACCTACGAACTGACTCAATATCCCGAGCAATATCAACAACCTGATCAAATGTGACTCTAGACACCCTCTCTCTAGTCATCAAAATCCGAAGCTGATACGAGAGACCATCTACGAACCTCCTAATCCTCTCCCTGTCCGTAGGGACAATCTCAGACGCATGTCTGGCTAACTCAGAAAACCTCATCTCGTACTGGGTGACTGATAATTCTCCCTGGTGCAGCTGCTCAAACTACCTACGTTGCTCCTCTCTGTGGGACTAAGGAACATAATTTTCCAAAAAGATCGTGGAGAACTGCTGCCAGGTGAGAGGTGCTGAACCAACTGGCCTACGCCTTTCAAATGACTCCCACCAAGTAAAATCAGCACCCGCAAACTGAAATGTAACAAACGAGACCCCACTGGTCTCCAAAATACCTGCAGTACGTAGTATCCTCTGGCATTTATCAAGAAAGCCTTGGGCATCCTCACCTTCTGTACCGCTAAAAGTTGAAGGCTTAAGTTGCTGAACCTCTCCAGCCTACACTGCTCATCCTCAGGCATAGCAGCGACCACAAAATCCTGGGCTGGAGCAACCGGCTGAACTGGGGTTGCTCCTGGTGCCTGAATACCTCGTACAACCTGCTAAGGTCTCCAGGCAGCTGGAGTCTGATTGCCTCCCCCGGCCAGAGCTGCAGTGGCCGTATTAGACATAGCAACTGCCTGAGCCAAACTGGAACACACCGTCAATATCTGAGCCAAGGTCTTCTGAAGACCCGGAATAACAATAGGCAATGTCGGTGCCTGAGCCTATTCCGTTGGAGCTCCATCGACTGGAACCTGATCCTGAATGGTAGGGGGATCCTGTGGCACCACCCCGTCTGCTGCCTGGGCTAGTCCCCTACACCTACCACGGCCTCGACCCCTTGTGAGTCTGGTTGGTGCCTCGTCACCCTGATCGGTATTGCGTGTCCTCACCATCTGTGAGAGAATAAAACAACGTAAGTTTAGATTTCAAGAATCGATAGATTGGAACGAAAGAGTTCAAGAAAAATAGAGATGTTTCCTAAAGGTTCTGCAGCCTCTCGAAGATAAGTACACACGTCTCCGTACCGATCCGCAAGACTCTACTAAACCTGCTCATGACCGTTGAGTCCTATGTAATCTAGGGCTCTGAATACCAACTTGTCACGACCCCAAATCCTAGCAGGCCGTGATGACGCCTATCGTGGAACTAGGCTAGACAACCATCACTTTATTACGCATTTATTCTATTATAATAGTTCACAATTAAATAATAATCAAGCAACCACATCATAATTAATATAAATAAGTCTTAGCGTCCCCATAATATTCTAAACAACCTCCCAAGAACTGGAGTCATAGTCATGAGCATCTAAGAGGAATAAATCTAACTCTGCTAAAACTATAATATAAGTCTCTGAATCAAATGCTAATACTAAATGAGGAAGGGAAATGGAGAAGCTGTGGACGCTGAACAGCTACCTTGAAATCCCGTAATTTCTGATATTAACCTGCGTCAGCTACTGCTGCGAACTAGTACCTTGATCTGTGCACAGAGGCACAGGGAGTCTTTATGAGTACGCCAACTCAGTAATAATAAAAATAAATCACAGTCTGAGTAATATAAACACATAGTACACATACACAATTCCACAAAACCAGTAAAACACCAAGTCACCATGTAGTATTCATCAATTATAAGTTCAAAATCAATTTTCAGAAATCCCTTGAAAACAAGTGTAATATCAGTATATCTCATATAAAATTCTCAGTAAAACCGGTTTGAAAACGAAGTAAATCATAGTTCGAAAACTCATTAAAAATCTTCATAAAACTGTCCCTCGGGACAAAATCATTTCTCATCACAATATCTTTCAGTATTAGCCCATCAGGCAACCTCACAATCACTTTGCCCATCAGGCAACCTCACAATCGCTCTGCCATCAGGCAACCTCACCATCACTCTGCCCATCAGGCAACCTCACCATCACTCCGCCCATCATGCAACCTCACCATCACTCTGCCCATCAGGAAACCTCACCATCACTCATCATAAGCCCCGCATGCATCACTCAATCGGTACCGGCGCTCACTGGGGGTGTGTTACAGACTCCGGAGGGGCTCCTACAGCCCAAGCATAATAATAAGCCACAACATGGCAATAATCACACACAATGTAGGCCCGCGACCTTACTCGTATCATATAATCCTCACAATATAGGCCAGCAGCCTCACTCATATCATGACATCCTCACAATATAGGCCAGCAGCCTCACTCAGACAGACACTCTCAATTTTCCCTTCAGGCCAAAATATACCGGGTTCTCGACCCAAAAACAATGTTTCATTTTCAAGAAGTAGTTCAAAATACTCTGAGTGTCAAAACAATTTCACAGAAAAGATTGAGTAAAACAAATCATAACATATCAGTGAGGAAAATAGTAAAACAGCCCCCAAAGGGTTAAAACAGATCGGCACTAGGCCCCAAACATGGCTTACAACCCAAATCATATCAAAATATATCTATACTATTAAGTATAGTCTTAGAAATCGGTTTCGCAACTCAATAGTCGCCTAAATACGGAAGATATTTCCAAAGTTTCAATCTTTCCAGTTCCAAACCTGTGAAAGGGTGTATAGTCCGGGGTTTCATACCCTCAGGACGGGATTTAAAGACATTACTTACCTCAAAACTAGCCCAGAATTATTCCGCAACGCGCTTGCCTCTCAATTCAACCTCTGAAGGCTCCAAATCTACCAAGCTCAGATTTTTATCATCAATCTATGCTTGAGGAATAATTTCCAATTGAAAAATATCGAATTTAACTTAAAAATCCAAAACCGGTCAAAACCCGACCCCCAGGACTGCGTCCCGAAACTTATAAATTTTTACAGAAAAGTGTTCTTCATCCTCTCACGAATCCGTACATGTAAAGAACACCAAAATCGGAGTCCGTTTGACCCCTCAAATCGACCCTTGAAGGTCTCATAATCTCATGCCCCAAAATCCTATTTTTCTACTATTTTTCATGAATTAAAGGCTGGGATTATGGTCTATAATCACCCATAATCGAGTTTTAATGACTAGAACACTTACCTCAATGAAGAACAAGGATTTCCCTCTTCAAACTCTCCCCCAAGAGCTCTTTTTCATACAACAATGGTGTAAAAAGGGGTTTAAGTCGCGGAGGGTTTATTTAAATACTGCCCAGTGATTAATGAACTGCGACCGCGGAAGTCCTCACGCGATCGCGAAGAACAAACCTCTTCAGCCCTCATTTTAATCATTGCGATCGCGACATAAGCCACGCGATCGCGACTCAATAAGTCCTTAACTCACGCGATCGCAACCTCACTCATGCGATCGCACTGTTCCGTTTACCAAGCGTACGCGATCGCACTCCAATACACGCGATCGCGATGCACAAACTCGCCTGACCCTCAGAGTACTCTACGCGATCGCGACCTTAGTCCCGTGATCGCGGTACCTACGTTGCTCAACCTCTGTGATCGCGGACACCTTTATGCGATCGTGGAGAACAAAAATGCTGCCCCTCACGATTGAACTACGCGATCGCAGAGAGCAAAAGCCTGCTGCACAAAAACCAGAAAACCAGCTCTTTCTTTAAGTCCAAAATGCCCGTTAACCACCCAAAATCAATCCCGAGCCCCTCGGGACCCCAACCAAACTTACAAACATATCTCATAACATCATTCAAACTTAGTTTCACTCTCAAAACACCAAAACTAACATCAAAACACCAAATTTACATCAGATTCAATCCTAAGAACTTTGATATTTCTAAAATTCACCAATGATGCCGAAATTATCCAAATCAACTCCGATTGACCTGAAATTTTGCAGACAAGTCCAAAATGACATTACGAACCTGCTCCAACTGTCGGAATTCCATTCCGACCCTGATAGACTATTTTCCACTGCCGTCCGGAAATCGCCAAAAACTAACTTTCACCAATTCAAGCCTAATTCTACACCGGACCTCATAAAATTATTCTGAACATAATCCTAAGTCCCAAATCACCTAGCGGAGCTATCCGAGCCATAAAATTCGCATTCCGAGGTCGTTTACCAATAAGTCAATCCTTAGTTGACTTTTCCCATTTTAAGGCTATTTTTAAAACTAATTGACTAAATTCTCATTATAATCATTCTGATTTCAAGCCTATCAACTCTAACACATTAATAATAGAATATACAGTATATAATAAGTCAAATACAACAGTTATAATGCAGTTTTTGCGTAACGACAGACCGGGTCGTTACACTTCCATGGGTGAGATGTGATTTTTTAACATGTTAATAATGGGCCAGTCGAAAGGACTTGAGGCCGGATTGTATCTGTGGCTTGAGCGTTGAGATCTCATTTGGATGAGCACATGTGTTGGGGGACTTATATGTCTATTGGTGTCCGTATTTATGGAACTTGTGACTAGATGACTACGTGGTGAGTGTGATTTGATGGTTATATGTGTTCAAGGTGTTTGATTTTGACAAAAATGAATTGGCGGGAGATGTAACAAGAACTATTGAGTATTTGACTTCTGTATTTAGTTAGAATATAGCTTTGAGTTATGAGTATTGAAGGACCTCTCGTGTAGTTTAGTTGTGAAGTGAAGTGGGTTTTCCTGTTATGTTCTGAGTTCCTGTGATGTCTTTGAGTTGACCAATGCTCCAGTAGCCTTCAGGTATTGGATTAGCGGTGTATCCAGGCAATGATTGCACTCCTTTGTTATTATATTTATTGATGGCATCCTGCCGTACTCATGTATCCAGGCATAGCATACTCGGCATTTGATGATAGTATCACAAGGATATAGGGAGGAGAAGCTTTGTGCGAAGTTCTCCAAGAGTGAATTTTTGGCTCAGTTCAGTAGCATTCTTGGGACACGTGGTATCCAGTGAAGGTATCCATGTGGTCAGACGAGTGTGAGTAGAGCTTCCAGAAGCTTAAGATTCGTTGACCACAGCCCCAGTGTTAGTATTGTCATCAGCTTCAGGTTCTTATACCGCTAGATGGGATATCTTGAGGGAAGACAGTGGTTGTGTTCTAATGTAGGAAGGTATAGTGATTGCGTAATGGCTACGATATTCGAAAGTGTATAGGGATATATCATTTTGAGGTTAAGCATGCAGGGGTATCTCCTGCGGGTTGTCTTGAGGTGTGTGACCCTTATGTTTATTTGTAGTAAGTTCTTTCTATCAGTAATGATGTATGTTGTAATTTGAGTTTAGATCGCTTGTGGGAGTTGGCATGACCATTACAATGGTGGATGCGAGATTTGCATTTGATTTGAGTGTTAGATTGTTTGGGTCGTATGAGCGTATGAAGGATTTAGTTGAACCTTACCACAGTATGGTGGCAATGATAGTGTATGGGCATCGTGAGTTATTGGTTGTCTTGATCTTTGGCTTGGAGTCAAGTGGGGGAGTTCGTTATTGATAAGTTGATTACACGATTACGTATTTTATTGGCTTTGGTTCGAGGTATGTTGGTGAATCAGTTATGACCAACAGAGGTGGAGTCTGGGAATGACTCGAGTGATGGAAATTCTTCGATACAACTTGTAACGTACTTTACAGATAGTGGAATTCATTGAATGATGGAGTTGTACTAGTAAGTGTAAAGTGTGAAATGTATGAGTGTGCTTGTTACTTCAATGGTGTGGATTACTTTCCTAGTATGTGGATTGCAAGCGGGGTCAGGTCGTTCCGTTTAATTGGTTAGTGTAATTGAAATTGCGTAGAGCAAATGGCGTTCGAGAATGGTTCAGGCGGATTCAAGGTTATATGTAGCGATCGAGGATCTTCAAGGTGTGAGAAGGGCTAGAACTGAGATTTACGAGGGAGGTGTCAAGGCTTGTGGTGTATTTGCATTATCATGGATTCTATCCATCAGTATCAGGAAAGTGAAGGTAATGACTTTAAATTCGCATGAAGTCTCTTTAGGGTAAGTATTTCTAATGTGGTGCATTTGGGGATAATTGAGGGAGTATTCAGCGGCTTATGAGCCTTAGACGGTACATTTTTATGCTCGGGTTTTGTGCGGTGAGTCGGGATTGAGAATTGCGATATTATGGAAAGAAGAAGCATCAATTCGAAGGTAAGTCAGAAGAAACTTGGATAAATAGGACAGCTTGGTAGTAGGTCAGATCGACATGATAAGGTATATGGTTAGTTCTTTAGGTGTTTATGAGGTACTGAGTTGTTACAGGTATTTCTTAGCAATTTCTTAGAACTTTATGGCATGCGTAGCTTGGTTGAGTTAGAAGGATTCAGTCCTGGCGGTTTGGCGTTGTACAAATGTGGTTCGGGAGTTCTTGATGATTTCTACCACGGTTAGAGATGTATATTTTCTACTGGCGTGAGGGACGTGTGATGTATAGTGATTTTGCTTCTAAATGGGATAAATGGAAAGTTCTTGGCTAGTTGGGTACGTAGTTGTTTGTGGCTAGGAAGGGAGCATGAAGTTCTCATATTTATCATAGGATGCATGGCGTATGCAGTATTTTGTGTATAGTGGAGAGTGGCATATGTGAGGTCACGGTTCAGTTTTGGAAGGACTGTCAGAACTAGCAGTTTCAGTTGATTAGGTAAAGAATACCACTATTGGGTGGCTGGATGAGAGTATACATTCATAAAGGAAAATTTGCTTAAGGCAATGTGTTCGAGTAAGGGTGCATCCTTGGTGTTACGGCGCTCTCTTGTTGGATCGACTGCCGATATTCAAGTTTGTTGGTGGCACAGAAGAATTTTAGGAGTATCCCTCGTGGAATGATTGAGTATTTGAGGCATGTTATATATATTCGAGTGGTGGAATCGGGATTTGATATGGTGATTTGTGCGCTTCATGGACTACGAGACTGAGGGTTCTCATAAACAGATTATTTTTGTAGTTGTGAACTACGAGGACGCGAGCAAAGCTAGTCAAGTGTTGGTATATGCCATGATTAAGTCGTTATGAACTTTCGGAGAGTTATCTACCTGTTGTGGGTGACCAGAGTTGGCTTAGAGTTATTGGTAGGCCAGTATGGGTGTGTGTTCTGCACCGAGTCGGAGTTGTTAACTCCAAATTGCTATTTGTTGAGAGATGTGCCATTTGATTGTCATTGAGCTTGTTCGTGTTTTGGAGTGATCTAGGAGTTACCTTTAGGTGTTTCGAGGAGTTGTGATCGTTGGTTATGTATGTGCATAGGGTGTAGTTCTATCGGGTCTTTATAGCGAGATTTGAGTAAGGTAAGTAATTGGGTGTTGCAAGATTGAGACGTGTTGGTTATGTTCCTTCTAGTTCAGGTGGCATGGTATCGTCTAATTTCTCCCGTGGTTATGGAAATGAACCTCGAGTAATTGATGTCGAATTTCACATGGTTATTGATTTTGAGCAGGCTGGCTTGGAGTATTTCATGTTGTCCAGCGGTTGGATGGGATCATGCTTTATAGCAGAGTTAAGTAGAGGGATGATCCTTGGTGTAGGAATTGTGTGATATGGTTTCACGATGTGTATCAAGCTTTTAGCATGATGTGGTAATGGAAAGAGTAATGGCAGGATAGTCCTCTCGTGTAAGTCTTCTCTATTGTATGAATCGGGTTCTTAGGATGTTGTTATTGAGTGCACAAGTTGCACAAGTTATGGCTATGGATGGTATTGATGCTGAGCGGGCGAATGGTTGCTGGTTTCTACGTGTTTCTTTCATCATTGGCACCATATGAAGGTGTTAAAGCAAGGCTTTGTTTGATAAGAGGTTATTTACCGGTGTTGGGTTGTTATGAGCAGCAATTGGGATTAGGAGTCATCGCTATGAGTGTTGAGTCATGCGGTATATTATGTGATTTCATCTTGTGTTGCGGATATGGCTTGATACAGCGTGTTCAGACTATTTCAGCTTATAGTTGTGGGATTAGAACTTGTAATCATTTCAGAAGTAGAAATTTAGTTCTAAGGTTTATGGGTCAGGATCGGACCTCGAAATTTCAACTGTGTTGTGCTATTAGACCTATATGGGGTAAGGTGACAAGGAATGACCTCCGAATATGTGCATGGTAGGTTACACAACAATTTTGGTGGTTTTTGGAACAACTCTAGGAACGTTTGAGGAGGACGAACGTATGTTTAAGTGGGGGAGAATGTAACGACCCGGTCTGTCCTTACGTAAAACCTGTATTATAATTATTGTTATTGCCTTGTCATAGGTTGGTTATACTGTTATTTATGTGTTAGAGTGGGTAGGCTTGAAATCGGAATGATTATAATGAGAATTTAGTCAATTAGTTTTAAAAATAGCCTTAAAATGGAAAAAGTCAACTTAGGGTTGACTTATTGGTAAACGACCTCAGAATGTGAATTTTATGGCTCGGATAGCTTCGTTAGGTGATTTGGGACTTAGGAGTGTGTTCAGAATAATTTTATGAGGTCTGGTGTAGAATTAGGCTTGAATTGACGAAAGTTAGTTTTTGGCGATTTCCAGTCGGCAGTGAAAAATAGGCTATCGGGGTTGGAATGGAATTTCGACCGTTGGAACATGTTCGTAAGGTCATTTTGGACTTGTCCGCAAAATTTCAGGTCAAACGGAGTTGAATTGGATAGTTTCGACATCATTGGTGAATTTTAGAAATATCAAAGTTATTAGGCTTGAATCCGGTGAGAATTTGGTGTTTTGATGTTAGTTTTGATGTTTTTAGAGTGCAAATAAGTTTGAATGAGGTTATGGGATATGTTGGCAAGTTTGGTTTGGGCCCCTAGGGGCTCGGGATTGATTTCGGGTGATTAACGGACTCATTTGGACTTAAAAACACTGCTGGTTTTCTTGTTTTTGCACACAGCAATTTTGTTCACTGCGATCGCGATGAGTTATTTTGGGCAGGCACAAATTACTCTGTGCGATCGCGGGGGGAGAAGTGCGATCGCGTGGAGTGAGCTGCGATCGCGTAGAGGAAGTTGGGGCGCGTGGGGTTACTTGCAAAAACACTGTGCGATCGCGTGCACAGTGCTGCGATCACAGAGAAGGGGGGAAATTTGTATTGTGCAATCGCGTGTGTTTGACCGCGATCGCGGAGAGTAAAATAACTGGGCATATTTAAATAACCCTTCCGCGACTTAAACCCTTTTTTTCACCATTTGTGTACGGACAGAGAGCTTTTTGGGCGAATTTTGAAGGAGAAAATCAGTGGGTTGCATAGAGGTAAGTAATTTGATTATTAAAACTCGTTTATGGGTAATTATAGACCATAATCTCAGCCTTTAATTCATGAAAAACAGTAGAAAAATAGGATTTTGGGGCGTGAGATTATGAGACCTTTAGGGGTCGATTTGAGGGGTCAAACGGACTCCGATTTTGGTGTTCTTTATATGTACGGAATCGTGAGAAGATGAAGAACACTTTTATGTAAAAAAATTTGAGTTTTTGGACTCGGGCCCGGGGGTCGGGTTTTGCCCTATTTCGGATTTTTGAGTAAATTTCGATTAGTTTCGATTAGGAATTGTTCCTTAAGCACATATTGATGATAAAAATCTAAACTTGGTAGATTTGGAGCCTTCGGAGGTTGATTCGAGAGGCAAGCGCATCGCGGAATAATTTCGGGCTAGTTTTGAGGTAAGTAATGTCTTTAAATCATGTCATAAGGGTATGAAACCCCGGACTATGCACACTTTCACGGGTTTTAAAATAAAAAGGTGGAAACTTTGGAACATGTTTCCTGTTTAGGCGACTGGTGAGTTGCGAAATCGATTTTTAAGCCTTTGCTTAAATGGTATTTATATATTATGATATGTTTTGGGCTGCAAGCCATGTTTGGGGCCTAGTGCCGATCTGTTTACCACTTGGGGGATGTGTTTACTATATTTTCCTCACTGGTATGTTATGATTTTTCACTCAGTCTTTTATGTGATATTGTTTTGACACTCAGAGTATTTTGATACTACTTCTTGAAAATGAAACACTATTTTTGGGTCGAGCCCGGTATATTTATGGCCTGAAGGGCAAATTGAGAATGTCTGACTGAGTGAGGTTGCTGGCCTATATTGCGAGGATGTTATGATATGAGTGAGGCTGCTGGCCTACATTGTGAGGATGATATGATATGAGTGAGGCTGCGGGCCTATATTGTGTGTGATTTATGTCATGTTGTGTCTTATTATTGCGCTTGGGTTGTAGGAGCCCCTCTGGAGTCTGTAACACACCCCCAGTGAGCGCCGGTACCGATTGAGTGATGC
>ML259215.1:0-16070 GCA_005239495.1 Nicotiana undulata
TTTGAGCTTACATCAATTGACTTCTGATGTACTCTCACGTACGAAAACATGGGGTGTAACACACATGTGGTCCCCATGATTCACCATGGTCAGAAATGGTGGTAATGGCAATGTGTTCCCTCGTCCGATGTCTAGCCTAGGCTCTGATACCAACTGTTACGCGGCGCCTTCCTAAGGTTCCTTGGAAGGGCGATGTAAGGCTAAGCAACTGTTGTCCATGTAGTTACTATCCACCAATTGGGGTCCCTTCCTTACGCTAGACGAGATTGTCAGTGTCGCGAGAAAACCAATGTCAAGAGTAATTCAGAGAATAGAAAAGAAAATTTAGAATATAAGAAAGCTTGATCGCATTAATGAAAGCTATTACAGAAAAGCAACATGGTGTCGAGGTGGAGAGACACCAATACAGAGAATTGTTTGCTTACTAGAAAGTTTGATTGCTTGATCCCCCCTAATAGTACTTAAAAAAAGTAAACCAAAGTTACAGGACTTGACATAATTAAGCTAGAGAGATATAATGGAAATACCTGAAGTAAAACTACTCTATATTTACAATAGAAATGACTTAGATTCCTACAAAGCATAAGTAGGTCCGTTGGCGGCAACCTTGTCTTTAGTATCAGAGTCTGCGCGCGTCGTGTTGTTGGCATCTGCCTATGGCTGGGTGCTGGTGAGGGCTATCGGTAGGGTGACAAACGCACAGGCGCGCTTATCACTTAGCGCGGCCAAGACCACAGGGTCGTCCATGGTGCTAGGCGTTGAGAGGCTTGCCAGGACACCATGGGGCGTGTCCAAAGGGCCATGGGGCATGGCTGGAAAGCCGCCCATGACAAACATAATGGCCTAACCATCCATTTTTTGCCAAAGGGGGTCCTTCACCCTTTGAACCAAGCATATTGTCATGTTATTGCAATAGCAATTGTGCAATCCACATACCAAAAAGGGGCTTCATGTTTGGCAAAATTCTTTCAGAAGTAATGAGGGTTGAAAAGGTAAGGACGAGTATATTTGGAATGAAAATGATTGTCGGAATTGTATCTTCTGTCTTCTTTTCCTTGGTAGTATAGGACCTTAGGTTAGCTTGCACAAAGAGGAATTTTGACTAAATTACTTAATCACATTTTTTTTGGGTTGAAATTGATTATCATACGAATATAGATATGCGATTAGCAACAGTAATGATAAATGTATCAGCCTAAGCTATCCTCGATCAAAAACCAAATGAGAACGTGAAACCAATATACTCCATAAATGAAGGTGCTTCTCAAATGCTTTAACAAAATAAGAAGTATTAAAAGTTTTATAACAAAGAGATATAAGAAGGTGTTGTCTATGCATTAAACTGTATATTGAATGAGGAATATGTCAAGGGAAAACTTGAAAGAACTCTTTTCAAATACGTTCTTGGTTTTGTGGAACATCAATTATTTTAGACCAACTTCTGGAGGCTAAATCATCAATTATTTTAGGCCGGAGGAAATATTAGCTTTAATAATAGGAGAAGTTATAATCAAATAATTGATATTGCATAAGATGTGTAAAAGTTATAGGAAAAGTCGAGCGACCAAATATACTTGTGATATTGTTTGTTTTGGGACAAGCCTGCATGGTTTTTCTAGAAGACTTCACACCATTAAGAGATTGTTACACATTATATGTAGGATCCCAATCTTGTTAGTTACCAATGTGGGACTTTGTTTACACATCCAATAATCTCCCCCCTCGAACTAAGTTCCATGTGACCATTGCCACATGTCAATTTTTGAGATACACTGAGTGCCACCCACATTGTTAGAGTGCTATAGCAATCGAAGACTGCAACTAGCCCACATCGTTAGAGTATTATAGCAACCGAAACCCGCAACTAGCTTTTTCTTGTGTGCGCACCGCCCAACATCATCACTTTGTCATCTTCATACTCGTCCCACCAAACCTGGGCACTGATACCAGTTATTGGGTTAAACTAGCCCACATACACTCTTAATATAGTGTGATATTGTCCGCTTTGGGCCAAGCTCGCACGCTTTTCCCCAAAATGCTCACACCATTAACAGATTCATACACTCTATATATAGGCTCTCAATCTTTTTAACTACGATTGCGAGACTTTGTTCGCACATCCAACAATTACATAAATAATATAAAGTTTTGACCTGAAAATTGAATCAAGGGGTGGTTCATGAAGAAATGGACGATGTTCCTCTATGCATGGTCAATTGGTCACTACTAATTAGTGCAGGGTGGGGCTGGCTGGTGTGTACCGGAAGCATTGAAGAATTTCTGCCGCTTAATTGCATCACTCTTTCAATCCTTTAATTATTAGTAGCGTCGACTCGATTGGTTCGGATTTTATCAAAATCAAATTAAATCAACCAAACCAATTATGTTGGTTTGCATTAGTTCGGTCTTTTCGGATTTTTCGGGTTTTTAGGTTTTTTTGTTACAAGAATTTTATTTCAATCTTGCATTATTGAAGTTATAGATAAAATTTTGATAAGTGAATATATG
Organism: Nicotiana undulata; assembly: GCA_005239495.1. Classification (NCBI taxonomy): domain Eukaryota; kingdom Viridiplantae; phylum Streptophyta; class Magnoliopsida; order Solanales; family Solanaceae; genus Nicotiana; species Nicotiana undulata. The sequence continues at coordinate 2,509 of ML259215.1, forward strand.
TTTACTAAAAATTAAATAAAATTAACAAACATATGATCTATTAAGTGATCTTATGGGAGAAATTTTTTTAGTAACATATAATAGTTTATTTTCTTAGTTGTCTACCAATAATTTTTGGTTGATGTACGCTTTCAAGGTTAACCAAATTTAATAATTAAACTTAATACCTGAATAATTATATCTTCTATGTAATTTTAGATTATCGAAATACCACTTCAAATTCGAAAAACATATAATAAATCTTGACATATGAATATGAAAGAACAAAGAGATGATTGACGCATTGCAATAACACATAATAAGAAAATGATACAATCCATTATTTAAAGTAAATAAAAATGAATGCACTTTATAGTTCTATTAAATATTATATCCCATGAGAAGATCTCAAATATTTCTAGACATCTTTAAACAAAATTATATATAAAGTCTTAAATTATATATTTATATGTCGGTTTGGTTCGGATTTTTTTACTCAATACCAAACCAAATCAAACTAAACCTAGTCGGGTTTTTTAATCGATTTGGTTTAACTTTTCAATTTGGTGCGATTTTCCGGTTCGATTTGTACACCCCTAATTATTAGGAGGCCTAGAAGAGGGGGACATGACAAAATAATTAGGCGAGAAAATTTTTTCAACCTTTAATGGAGAAAGGGAAAAGCAATTTTAGTAAAAGAGAAAATGAAGAAAAGAAAACGCAAGTTTTACACCCCAAATTATGACATTGTTTACCCATAAAACAGTGCAGTTGAATTTATATGCAGTTTATAAAAAAATGAATCAATTTGATCCCCAAAATGATAAATAAATCAAACAAGAATGTAAGACTTTACATTGAAATCAAGATAAGACAACAGAGATCCTGTTTCCGGGAGCAGAGCTTTCTGAGGCAATAGTAACAATATTAATAAGAAAGAAGATAAAATATTATTGAGCTTTGAATAACATAAACTTTTCAGAAAATTCTCTCTCTACAATGGTTGTTGAGCTCACTATTTATAGTTGTTCCTAGGGAACAAGGTCCTAGGATCAAGCCACTTTTAAATAATAATTATGGGGGTCATCGAAAAACGTATAACTGTGGGCAATAAATGCCATATTCTCTATAACGAAATGCGTACTTAATGTTATAGAATATTCTCTATTAAATACTATCGGATGACAATCATTTATTTTACCTTTATAAACATCATTCCCTTCGGGAACAAACGAGATTGTTGTGTTCATACCCGATTTCCCTCTGTCTTCGACTCCACGTGTCACTTTATTATGTGAGCATTTAATATGAACATATTTTACTATATACAGATAGTCCCCTGCTTTCAGGTGGCACATCCTTGTGTCACTGGGAAGTTGGTGAAGATACCTTCCTTGGCGAGAAATTCTCTGATCCCCTCTGAAAAGTTTCTAATGGCTGATTAGACACATGTATCTCCGTATTTAATACTCCGAACACTCGTCTTCCCATGATTCAACAACACTTTTGCCGGTTATCGAAGTAATTATGGCCACGATTTTAGTCGCCTATTCCTTTACTTATACACATCAACCTTCTCCTTTTACACTTCTTAATTTTCTTAACTTTATCAAACTCTATTTACTCAACTTACACTTGGTTTCTACTTCCTCTAATATTCTTCTTCAGAGAAAAAAACATTATTCTCTTCTGATGACACTAGCCTCCTCTTCCAAAAATTCCAATGTTTCAAAGTACAAAGAAAGCTTTGATGATGATGCTCCTCCCACGGTGAGCAACATCATTCCTAGAAAGCTTACTATAACTAAGGACTCCGAAGAGAAGTACCCTTCTGCTAACCCCCGCACATGGGCTATTGGCATATATCCTTCGTCCATCTTCCCTTCTAGCATCCATGATCTGAAGGAAGATTGTGATTGTCAAGATTTGAACATCATTACTCTTGGCCTAGCGGAGCTGGTAACCTTCTACAAGAAGGGTTTTTCGTATGTTTATACGTACCCCTTCACTTTGTGCCCGTTCTGATTGAGCGGGGGGGTTCACTCTGTTATCTTCGAGTTTTGCCTCCTTTACCAAGTCTACTTGGCACATGTGAGCCCTTTTGTGTGGCATACTATTGCTTGTCTTCGGCATCTATGCCAGGAGACGGAAGAAGAACTATCCTCGGCTCGACTAATGAACCTTCATTCCCCCAGGATTGTTCGTGAGGGAATGATAAATTTCAGCAAACTTGGTCACCATGTTTTGCTAACCAGCATGGAAGATGACAACGATCGCGGATGGATAGAGCGGTTCTTTATATTTTCCACTATGGACATCATTCCGGCCACGACTTCATCCTTTCCTAAATTATGGGACTGTGCTTGTAAGTTCATCGTTTGTCTTTTCTTCTAGTTAATGATTGTCCCATACTATTACTGATCCTTCTTCTTTTACTATTCCAGCAACTCGGTGGATACCACCAAGGGTTGAAGGCTTGGACCAATGGGTCCAGAAGATTTTAGATGTCACTACGTTTGAGACCCGCAAGTGAAAAGAACACACCCTTAAATACGGTGGAAGGCCAAAAATCATGGTAGGTTGAACATATCTTGCTTTTACTTTTCGTATAGGAAAATTGGTTATCGCCCCCGAGAAGGACGGTTTGACTGATCCTGCTGATGCATCGAGGTTAATGCAGGAGGCTATTGCCCGAATGAGCGTCATCGGTCCTACTTCTGGTGCAAGTGCTTCTTCTCGGAGTCCCCAGTCGGAGAACAAGCAACAAAAAAAGGTGATGTTCCTCCACAGCCGAGGGCAAAAATAAAAAGGCGACGTTCGAGCCATCCGTGGACGCTATCGCGCCTGAGCCAGCAATAGACACTATAGTGATCAGGAGCCAGTGATGAGGGGGCTTCTCTACATAGAATACTACGGCCTTCAGCAACTCAACAAAATGCTCAATATGTTGAGCTAGTTACGCCAACCAAGGATGACATCCCGACGCTCTGGGGGGAATATAATATAGTGAAAGATGTTAACTCTCGCTTTCGAGACCTAGTCGTTGTTCCTGGTACTGCGACGCTAGGCACCAGGTCTCTCCCGTCTTCGGTTGATGAGAAACCAACTACTAGCACTTCCTTTTCCACAACTGCTTCTCAACCTACAATGGCATCAGCTCCATATCCTTCCTTTCCAACTTTTCCATCGCCACCAATAACTGCTACGTCATCTCCACCAGCTGCAGTCGTCCGAGAGGAGGATATCCCACTTGTCAGTCCCCAGTTCATGGGAAATTGGGGCATAATTATTCTACCCATCCTCAGATAATGAGGAGTGTTTCCCTCTCAGTTTCTACCGGATGCCATCTTTTGTTCCAGCCGATGGAATTTGCTAATTATCTGAAGCCTCTGACTTCAAAAAAGGATATGAATAAAATACAATCTCCCTCGTGAGAGTGTTTGTTGAATAACGTCATGCACAACGTTGAGGCGGGGTACAATCTTTGTTTCCTCTGGTATTTCTTCTATCTTTGTTATGGCAAGGTTTTTAGTTTGTACTTCTGTTTTGGTGGTTAACTTCCTTTCTTCCAAGGGCCTTCAGAGGTTGATCATTGACAAGGAGAAACCCACCTCCGAGCGGGATCAACAGTTAGCCGAGCGGGATCAAATTATTGCTTGCCTCCTAGAATTGGAACCACAAGTTGTTGAGGCCGTTGAGTTGGAGATACATCTGCAGCAAAGCGAGAAAAAGGTAGTGACCCTTGGCCAAGAGGTTGCTCTGTTAAGGGTACAATTTGAAGAGGCTAAGGCAAAATGGGTTGAGGTCCAGAATATTGTTCTTGTTGCATCCGATCGCAAGGTTGCATCTATTAAAAGATTGAATAATTTGGTGGTAGCCTTGAACTACAAAGTTAAAGAATTTGTTGTTGTTGAGGAGAAATATGCCCGGTTGGAAGAGGCATAAGAGAGTCATGGAGCACAATAAAGTTTTTAACTCCACTGTCTGTGACCTTTATGTCAGCCTCCAGGCCACCAGATCTGAGCGGGATAACCTTTCGACTGAGGTTGATCGTCTTAAGGAATACCTCCAGCACCGAGCGGCTTCCCTCATTATTTAAAAAACATATACTATGTACAACATGAGGAGAAAAACCTTGGAAGAGGCCAAAGCAGGCGTAATTGACTTTGCTGCCAAAATCGCTAAGGCCCGTGAGCTAGAGTCAACTGCCCGAAGGGTCTCTCGGTCCAACCTGATGCCACCAACTCTTCTGGTTCCATTTTCGAATTCACTGGAAGTGAAGAAGAATCGGAAGGGGATGATGTTAAAGGCCAAGATGGAGCAGGCCAAGATAATGAGTTGGCGGCTGACCCGTCTACTTCTCCTGGGATGCAAATTCTTCCCATCCTCTGGATTTTGGGAATGAGTAGCGTAGTGTTTTTTCTTTCTTTTCACTTTGCTTTTATTTTCCATATTTTTGTACTTGTGTTGCTTGGAATGTTTGTTGTATATAAAATTATTTTTTTATTAAGTATTGTGAAAGTTTTTCTCTCTGCGTCGAATAATGCAAGGCTTCGGATGCATTTTTCCCCGATAGCTTTTTGATTATGGGCATGAGTTCTTCCGGAATCAACCTTTTACCGTGAGAATTTCATAAGAGATGGCCCTCTTTTGTTTACGATGCTCTTGAAGAGGACCTCTCATGTTCATTACGGCATTAGCATTTAAAGTACTTGTTTAACTTTCAAATGATAAAATTGATTCATCAGTAGGAAAAGGAACAAGAAAAAAATAAAAGGACTTTATTTTATTTCTTCATTTTAAAAAGTACAATAGCATTTGTTGTGCTAAAAAAGAAATTGCAATTACTTGTGACTAACTTGTACAACTTATTTCTACGGGGCTGACCGCACAGTCTCCGGTCCTGATGAAACAACTTTATTTCCGGATTCATAGAATCCGGTCGATGTGGCATTTGTTGTAGTCATATTCTAATATCATTCCCCCCAGTGTTCGAATACGAAGAACACGAATTTGAACATTGAAAGTTTTACTCCTTTAAAGATTCAACTAGTGAATGGTTGGATAATCTTTAGTTTGATAACAAGCTTCACTTCCGTTTAGGAACTTTTCTATTGAGTCAAAGATTATCTAACAATCCCAAGTGACTTGCACTCATGAATAGTCGAGTAACTTTTGTCCCGATAGCAAACTTTATTTCCCAGTAGGAACTTTGCTACCGAGCAAAAGATTATCTAACCACTCCGAAGGGGCTCACTGCTTGCATTCCTTGTCATTTAAAGGTCTTATTTCTGTTGGCGAAGCTTCCTTCGTAGTATGCTTTCCGTTGCTGACTCGTTAAAAAACTTGCCAGAAAAATACAATTGGGACAAAGATTGGACGAAGGGAAGAAGAGTGCACCACGTACTTTTAGTATAAGCGGTACCCATCATCAATGGTATCTTTTGAGGTGTTCCACATTCTAGTTGCTCGGAAACTTTACTCTGTCTTGATTTTCCAATTCGTATGACCTTTTCCCGATGACAACTAAAACCCGGTAGGGGCCTTCCCACGTTGGACCCAACTTTCCTACGTTGAGCTCCCGAATGTTCTGAGTTACTCCCCTTAGACCCAAGTCTCCTACTTTGATATTACGGAGATTGTCTCTTCGATTGTAATATCTTTCCATTCTCTGTTATTTGGGCTACCATCCTTATATGCGCCAAGTCCCTGCGTTCGTGGAGCAGCTCTAATTTGACTAACATTGCTTCGTTGTTTGTTTCTTTGTCCGTCCGGAAACATATCAAGGTAGGTTCCCCTATTTCCACTGAGATCAAGACTTCTGCTCAATATACAAGAGAGAAAGGATTCTCCCCTGTGCTTGATTTGGTCGTTGTTCGATACGCCCGTAGTACTGTCGGTAGCTCTTCGGTCCATTTTCTTTTGACTGCTTCCAATCTCTTTTTGAGATTTTGGATAATCGCCTAGTTTCTTATTCTTCTTGACCGTTTGCGCTCGGGTGATAGGGCGATGATTTGATCCTTTTGATTTTCAAGTCTTCAAGAAATTTTGTGGCCTTTGCGCCTATGAACTGTGGCCCGTTGTCGAAGGTTATCTCTTTTGGTATCCCGAATATGCAAATTATATTCTCCCGCAAGAAATACCACTTCGCGCTCGCCGATTTTCTAGTAAGGACATGCTTCAACCCACTTAAAAAAATAGTCAGTTAAAACCAAAAGAAATCTTACCATACCGGGGGCTGGCTGCAGCGGATCGATTATATCCATTCCCCACTTCATGAATGGCCAGGGCGACAAAACCGAGTGCAGTAACTCTTCCGGTTGATGTACCAATGGTGTGTGTGTGTGTTGGCACTTATCGCATTTCTGTACATAATCCTTAGCGTCTTGTTCCATTCGGGGCCGGTAGTATCCTGCTCTAATTAGCTTCAACACTAAGGAATTCGCGCGCGAGTGATTTCTACGAATCCCTTCGTGGACTTCTCTCATGACATAGTTAGCTTCGGAAGCTCCCAAACATCAGGACAAGGGGCCTTGAAGATCTTCTATACAATTGGCCTCCCTTGAAGCTGTATCGAGATGCTTAAGTGCACAGCGCCTTAAATGCCTTGGGATCTTCAGGCAGTTTTCCGTGCTCGAGATAGTCAATGATCTCATTTCTCCAGTCGTAGACCAAATTGGTCGCGTTTACTTCGTAATAGCTATCTGTGTCAAATATCGAATGTATAAGTTGCACGACCGTACCGGAGTTCGATCCCTTAAATTTTGTGGATGATCCCAGATCTGCAAGTGAGTCTACCTCTGCATTTTCTTCTCTCGAGATGTGGGTAATTGACCATTCTCTGAACCGTGCGAGCAGAGCCCGGAATTTCACTACATATTGTTGCATGCCTTCCTCTTTGGCTTCAAAGATCTCGTGGACCTGATTTGCTACCATTTGGGAGTCGCATCTGATTTTTATGACCTCAGATTCTATTCCGCGGGCCATCTCGAGTCCTGCAATCAAAGCTTTATACTTTACTTCATTGTTAGTCAGAGGAACTGTTCTTATGGCCTACCTTAGGGTTTCCCCGAGGGCGTGATTTGCATTACGCCAATCCTAGACCCTTTCACATTGGGAGCTCCATCCATGAACAAATTCCAAACTCCTGATGTCGATTTTGACACCATCACTGCTTCTTTGGTATCTAAAGGTAACATTCACGGACTGAAATCGGCCACAAAGTCGGCCAAAACTTGTGACTTAATCGCAGTCCTAGGTTTATACTCTATGTCAAATTCACTCATTTCGACTTCCCACTTGTCCAGCCTACTTGAAAGTTAAGGTTTATGAAGTATATTCTTCAAGTAAAAAGTTTTCACTACGGCTATCTGATGACACTGGAAATAAGGCCTAAGCTTTCGAGCGGCGACTACGAAAGCTAAGGCTATTTTTTCTAGATGTGGGTAGCGAGTTTATTCTCCAGTTACAATTTTACTAACATAATAGATAGGATATTGCGTACCTTCGTCCACACGGACTAAAATGACACTTACCTCTACCTCCGAAATCTCTAAGTAATCAGCAAATATTCACCTTCCTCGGATTTTGATAGTAATCGTGGACTCGATAAATACCTTTCCAAATCCTTCAGAGCCTTCCAGAATTTTGGAGTCCATTGAAAATTGTTCTTCTTTTTAAGTAGTGAAAAGAAATGATGGCATTTTTCCGAAGATCAGGAAATGAATCTGCTTAAAGTGGTCAGTCTTCCTGTCAAACCTTTGAACCTCTTTCATGCTTGACAGCTGGTTAGGGATGTTCGATAGCTTAATTTTTATCGGGGTTGACTTCGATCCCTCTTTGCGATACCAAGAACTTACCGGAGTTTACTCCGAATGCACACACTTCTCGAGGTTAAGCTTCATGTTGTGCTTCCTTAGGATGTCAAAGGTTTCTTACAAGTGTTTAAGATGATATCCTGCGTTCAAAGATTTAACCAGCATATCATTTATGTAAACCTTCACAGTGTTTCCTATTTGCTTTTCAAACATTTTGTTTACGAGCCGCTGACAAGTGGCTCCGGCATTTTTTAGCCCGAAAGGCATCACATTATAGCAATATGTGCCAAAGTTCGTTATGAACGAAGTTTTTTCCTCATCCTCCGGGTTCATATTGATTTGGTTGTACCCAGAGTAAGCATCGAAGAAACTCATAAAGTCGTGCCCCGCCGTCGCATTTATCATTTTATCAATGTTTGGCAATGAGAACCAGTCTTTGGGGCATACCTTATTTATATCCTTATAGTCTACGCACCAACGAAATTTCTTATTCTTCTTTGGAACTACTATTACATTGGCTAGCTAGTCGGGACACTTCACATTTCGAATTGAACCATATCAAGCAAATGAGTAACCTCTTCTTCGACGAATTTGTTTCTGACCTCGGCAATAGGGCATTTTTTCTGCCTCACCGAAGGTATGTTAGGATCTAGGCTTAGTTTCTAAACATCCACTTCTGGAGGGATACCTATCATATCCGCATGTGACCACGCAAATCAATCAACGTTAAATTTAAGAAATTCTATAAATCCTGACCTGAGCTCAGAGTTTAATCCTGTCCCCAAGTGGAACTTCCTCTCCAAGAATTTTTCCAACAACACGACTTGATCAAGTTCTTCCGATGTAGCCTTCGTTGCATCCGTTTCTTCTGGTACCTGATAGGATTTCGCCGACTCCTCCCTCTGGTTGACTTCACTCGGTTTGGGAGTAGACTAGGGCTGGGCATATATTGGGTATAACTGATAGCCGGAACCGAAAAAAGCTTATTGGGGTATCGATATCGGGTTATTGGGTTAACGGTTCGGTAACATTTTTGTATTTTATTTACTATTGGGTTATCGGTTCGGGCCACGGTTTGTCCAATTTCTTAATGGGTTAACTGTTAACCCAATAAGATTGAATAGAATAAGGATTTTACCCTTAAGTATATAAATACATCTAGGGCTTCATTCTCTCTTTTTCTCCCAATTTTCCCAGTCGCATTCAAGATTGAAGTTTCCAGTTCACTCTTCAGACTCTGATTTAGTTCTTGAACAGTTTTTCTTCAAAATTCAAGTACAACCACATTCTTAGAATCTTAGCGTAAATTTGTATTCCAAAATTACTTCTTTGTTAAGAACAAATATCGTCCCTTTCTTTTGAGTTTTACAGTAGAGTTCGATAATAAAAATATAGGATTTTTGATTGTTTTTTGTTCTTTATTTTATGCTCATGTTTTAGTACTATGGTTGTACTTGTTAATTTTAAGGTGACATTGCTACTACTTTGTATTGTTATTAATGTATTGTATTCCAAAATTACTTCTTTGTTAAGAACAAATGTCGTCCCTTTTTTTTGAGTTTTACAGTAGAGTTCGATAATAAAAATATAGGATTTTTTATTGTTTTTTATTCTTTATTTTGTGCTCATGTTTTAGTACTATGTTTGTACTTGTTAATTTTAAGGTGACATTGCTACTACTTTGTATTGTTATTAATGTATTTGGACAACTATTGTTGAAGAATTAATATTATTTTAGTTGTGTTTGGACAACTGTTGAATTACTAGTACTCTTGTTGCTCTTGCTACAATTGGACTCTGAAAAATGAGATCTCTTGATTATGGTTTGGCAGGAAACCAAAAAGTTATAATTTATGCTCATGTTAACTAATATTTCTAGTGAATTGGAGATGGAATGCTTGTGGAGTTGTACTATCAATTTTTGAGCTTGCACAAGTCATGAATTTGTCAAAATGAAACATGCTTCAAATATTAGTTGTGGCCAGAACGCAGAATTGGGTAATATACTATATGTGAATTTTTTCCTTTTTTGATTAACTCGAGTGAATTATCTTCTCGTTTTTGCTTAACTCTAGATTGAGTTATCTTATTGGGTAAATCGATAACCGAACCGATAGTGATCGATAATCGATTAACCAATAACCGATAACTAATACCTTATCGGTTTGGTTATCGGTTTATCATATTTGTAAATCGATAACCGATATGCTAAACCGATAATATTCATAACTGAACCGAACCGACTGATGCCTACCCCTAGAGTAGACGATGGTTCCTGTAATTTCAATGTTGCATGCTCCTTCCCTTTACTACTGAAAACTGAGATTGCATTCATCTCCCTTGTCACTGGTTGGTCTCCTCTTATTTTTTTAATTCCCTCGGGAGTTGGGAACTTCAAAAATTGATGATATGTTGACGGCACAACCTTCGTCTCGTGCAACCATGGTCTCCCCAAGTTAATACTATAGCCCATATCGTCGTCTACTACCTCGAAAAGGGACGTCTTTATCACCCACTCAACATTCGTGGGCAGTGGGATATGTTGGCCCATGTCACTGAATGGGTTTTGAAGATTGACAAAAGGTGACAAGTTGAACCAGGTCCATCATAGCATACACATCTGAATGAAGCAGTTGGAACAAGAATCGTACAAGTCTAGGAGATATCAGTGATTGATGAGTATCAAAGAACTAAGAGAATGTCTCCTAATACAAAAAGGTTGCAAACTGATAGAGATGACATAAGTTGATTTCAGCTAGGACAGAAATAGAGGAAGGAAGTTGAGTTACAATCAAACTCGTTTACCAAGGAAGAGTTGGATCAGAATTGAATCATGGACTCAACAAACAGACTCTATAAATAATCAATGTATTACTGCTGAAAGAGGTGACGCACAAGTACTAAAGTGAATCAAGTTCTAAAGCAAAAGTTCCATAGATATTTTGCAAGCAGAATTGTTGTGTGATACAAAGGCTACAGTTCAACTAGAAGAAACAGTTCCATTGTTTATGTATTGAGTCTAGTTGATTGTAGTAGGAGTTTTAGCATTGGATCTTTTCAGCTTACTTAGAAGCAATTGTAATAGGTACAAATTGATCAAGTTAGAGTTATCTTGAAATCTGTAGAACTTAGATAGAGGCTAGTTGATACAAAGAGGATTAGAGTTAGTCCTAAGATTACAAAAGAGTTTATTTTGTAAGTCCGTTTTGGCTCAGAGTTTTAGCGAAGAGTTTGAGCAAACCCTACTGAGGAGTCGGTCGTGGTTTTTCACCTTTTGAGCCAGGTGTTTTCCACGTAAAAATCCATGTGTCTTTACTATTACTGCTTAATTATTCCGCAAACAGTAGTAAGTAGTAGACTAAGAAGAACCAGGTTCTTCTTATTAGACAGCACTCGAAAATTGGGTACTGCACAATTAACTTATAATATTGTGTAGTATTGAAGTCTAAAACATCAATTGGTATCAGAGCAGGTTATCCTTGAAGAGGCTAACACCTAGGAAAAGATCAAGATGAGTGCACCACCTGGGAACTGGGAAGGTCAATCAACTGCAAGGCCACCACTCTTCAACGGCCAGTACTATTCTTGGTGGAAGAATAGAATGAAGGATCACCTTATTGGAGAGGACTATGAACTCTGGGACATAGTCACTGATGGACCACTTGCAACAATGAAGAAAACTGCTGAAGGAGTAGATGTGCCTAAAACTAGGGCTGACTGCACAGCTGAGGATCTGAAGAAATGGGAGAAGAATGCCAAGGCCAAGAAGTGGCTAGTGTGTGGACTAGGCCCAGATGAATACAGCAGAATCCAAAGCTGCACCACTGCCAAGGAAATCTGGGATACTCTACAAGTGGCACATGAAGGAACAACTCAAGTGAAGAGTTCTAGAGGTACATTGCTATACTCTCAATATGAAAACTTCACTATGCAGGAAGGAGAAACAATTCAGGAGATGTACACAAGGTTCACAACCTTGACTAATGAACTCAAGTCTCTTGGAAGAGTCATCCTTGAAGAAGACAAGGTTGAGAAGATTTTGACAAGGGTTCTGCCTATCTCCTGGGAAAGCAAGATAACTGCCATTCAGGAATCCAAAAATATGGCAACCCTTAGACTAGATGAGTTGATTGGCAACCTTACTGCTTATGAACTCAGAAGGCAGACCATGAAAATGGATGCCCCAAAGAAAGAAAGAAGTCTAGCACTAAGGATCACAGAGGGAGCAGATCTGGAGGATGATGAGATGGCCATGATCACCAAAGAATTCAGAAACTTTCTCATGAGGAAGAAAGGCATCTCTAGAGGGGGAAACTTCAACAAGGAAAAGGCTCCTGAAAGTCCAACTAATGAGGGATGCTACAAGTGTGGAAAAACTGATCATCTCATCAAGAACTGCCCCCAGTGGGAAGTAGAATGGAGGAAGGAGAGATATGAAAGAAAGAACAGGAAGAAGGAACTGGTCCAACCCAAGAAAACTACTACAAAGGCTATGGTTGCTGCTTGGGGGGAAAGTTCAGATGAAGAATCAGAAGATGGTGAGACAGAAGATCAAGCTCTCATGGAAATTGGAGAATCTGATGANTTACTTGACTTCTTCGATGATTCTGAGGAGACAACTAAAGAGAAAGATCAACTATCTAAAGAGTGTGCAATGCTGAGAGCAAAATGCATGGACCTGGAAATAAGGGTCAGTGAATCTGAAAAGAAAAACACTGTCTTGATGAACCAGGTTCAACCACTCGAAACTGAGATTCTAGAACTAAAATATGAAAACTTAAAGTTAAGACTAGGATCCAGTAAAAAGGTAGTTGATCACTCTCATGCTAAGTTGAAAGAAGACTTAGGTAAACTGAAAGATAAAATGTATGCCAAAGATGAGCAGATAAGATCTCTTAAAGAAGAACTTGGNAAAGGCCAGTCAGAAAAATGAGAGATTCATTAAAAAGAAAAACCGGCTACCAAATTGGGCTAGAAAAAATCTGATTCATCCATTCTCTCATGGAAAAGGACCCAAACTAGTTTGGGATCTTAAAACTAACCCCTGATTTTCTTTTGAAGGTACAAGTGAAAGGAAGCAGCCAATTTTGGTTTTTGGATAGTGGTTGCTCTAAGCATATGAAAGGGAACAAGAAGCGGTTCCTTCACTTGAAAACCTCAAATGAGGAAATGTCTCCTTTGGAAACGGAAAGAAAGGTGAAATAATAGGGGTCGGCAAGGTAGGTAAAGATGACACACGTTCAATTGAACATGTGTATCTGATAGATGGCTTGAAATATAGCCTTATCAGTGTGTCACAACTGTGTGACAGAGGTAACCTTGTCGCTTTTACTTCCACAAAATGTTTTGTGATCAACCTGCTTACTGACAAGATTGTTTTGCAGGGAAAAAGAATGAACAATATCTATGTCATTGACTTGTCCACACTGTCTGACAATGAACTCACTTGCCTTAGTGTGTTGGACAGTGATCCCCTCCTGTGGCACAAAAGACTTGGTCATGCAAGTCTAACTCAACTTAACAAGCTGGTCTCTAAGGACTTAGTGGTAGGGCTTCCTAACATTAATTTCAAAGAAGACAAGGTTTGTGAGGCATGTGCAAGGGGGAAGCAGGTAAGCTCTTCTTTCAAAAGTAAGAAAATGGTCAGTACCACCGGGACGTTGGAACTGGTTCATATGGATCTGTGTGGTCCCATGAGAACTTTGAGTAGAGGTGGGAAGAGATATGTAATGGTGCTAGTAGATGATTTCTCAAGGTTCACTTGGA
>ML259216.1:0-15681 GCA_005239495.1 Nicotiana undulata
TCGAACCGGCCTAAACTACTCGAAATGACTTCAAACTTTGCAGATAAGTTATAAATGACACCAAGAAACTATTCCCGGTTTCGGAATCTCATTCGGACCTCGGGAACATAACATCACTTTCCAAGTCACATTTCAAATTCTTTAAAACCTCAAAACCTCATTTTTTTATCCGAAACCACTCAATTCACGCCCGTTATACCCCAAATTCCACAGATAAGACAAATATTATATAATAAACCTGTTTCGGGCTCCGGAACCACAATACGGACCCGGTAACACGGTTTTCACATAATTATTCATTTTTAAAATTTTTTATTATTTTCAGAAAACAATTTTCTTTAAAAATTCATTTCTCGGGCTTGGGACCTCGAAATTCGATTCCGGGCATATGCCCAAGTCCCATATTTTCCTACGGACCCTCCGGGACCGTCGAATCACGGGTCCGGGACCGTTTACCAGAAATGTTGACCAAAGTCAACTATATTCATTTATTAATTATCCAAAACTCATTCTTTTATCAATTTTTTTTCACATATAAGCTTCCCGCTACACGCCCGGGCTGCGCACGCATATCGAAGTGAGGCTAACGGAGGCTCTCGTAGCCTCGAAATACGGATATAGATTAAATTACATAAGATGACCTTTTGGGTCATCACAGTAGTGGTACTTCAAACCCCAGTATTTCAGCGAACACAAAGTTCGTTAGCAAATCATACTTATTGTTGCTTTCTTTGAAGTTAAAAGTATGGAGAAGAAATGACGAGAACTCAGAAAATCGTATGGAAAATCTGAGAGAATGGACTGGTATTTATAGCCAATGTTGGGCTGAAAACTGAAGAGGTGCAACTCTTCAGAATGGCTATTTATGCAAAACGGCCATAGCATAAATGTTTGTGATGACCCAAAAGGTCATCCTAAGTTAATCCAGCTAAATCTGTGTCCCGAAGCTCCGAAAGCCTCCGTTAATCTCACCTTGATATGCGTGCGCAGCCCGGGCGTGTAGCCGAGAAGCTTCTATGTGAAAATTTGATGAAAATGAAATTTTTGTAATAATTAAATGAATAAAGTTGACTTTGGTCAACATTTTTGGTAAATGGACCCGGACCCGTGATTTGATGGTCCCGGAGGGTCCGTAGGAAAATATGGGACTTGGGCGTATGCCCGGAATCGAATTCCGAGGTCCCAAGCCCGAGAAATAAATTTGTAAAGAAAATTGTTTTCTGAAAGTAATAAAGGTTTTTGAAAATGAACGTTGATGTGAAAACCGTGTTACCGGGCCCGTATTATGGTTTCGGAGTCCGGAACAGGTTTAATATATGTTATGTGACTTATCTGTGAAATTTGGTGTAAAACGGACTTGAAATGACGTGTTTCTGATAAAAATTTGGAAACATTAAGCTTTATGAAGTTTTGAGAAAATTCTAAGAGTTTTGAGGTTTAATTCGATGATTTTGATGATATCTTGGTGATTTAAATGCTTGAATAAGTCCGTAGGATATTTTGGGAGTCGTGTGTATTTTTTGTTTTGAGACCCGAGGGCTCGGGTGAGTTTCGGGTAGCTAACGGGGTGAGTTAAAGTGTAAAAATCTGGTTTTTCTTCAAGTTGCTGGTGTCCAGGTATTTACTCTATACGAACGCACCTAGTGGAATGCGAACGCATAGAGTAAAGTTGGGTCTGGGGGATCTGGGCAAAATGTTCAGTGCGAACGCACCTCAATGGGCGCGATCGCGGAGGGTCTAGGATTAGTACTGTGCGAACGCAGATGGGATGCTGCGAACGCACAGAGGTTAGCATGGGGGCCTGGGGCTGGGTAGAATTGCCCTGTGCGATCGCAGAGCTTAAGTGAACCTGCCTCTATGCGATCGCATCTCATGTTCCGTGAACGCATAGAGTAATTCTTCCCAGCTATTTTTAATACCCAAAAACAGACCCATTACGGGATTCTTCATATTTTTCACCCTCTCCTTCTTCTCCACAGCCCCTTAGCCATTATTGAAGAGCTCCATCACTACATCCTCAGAGGTAATCAATCCTAACTCCATTCTCCTTCCATTTTCGTCCCTAACCACTAGAATCTAGGCCTAAATTCCAAAAATCAAGTAGAAATTAGGGGTTTTGGGTAGAGTTAGGTTTTTGGGAATTTTGGGTAATTGAACCCCAATTTGGGGTCGAATTTCAAAACAAATTATATATTCTAACTCGTGGGGGTATGGGTGATCGAGTTTTGGTCTGAGCCTCGTGTTTGGACCAAGTGGGCCCCGGGTCGAATTTTGGAAATTTTGGAAGAATGATAGGAATTGTGTATTTAGGCAAGGGATTGTGTTATTGAGTTATTATTAATATACTTAAGTTAATTATGCCTAGATATTGTTGTTCCGGAGTTGAATTCAAAAGGAAAGGCAGTGTTAGAAGGTTGATTGCTATATTTTGGACCCGAGGTAAGCGTTTTGCCTAACTTTGGTGAGGGAATAGGTATTGTATGCTATGTGCTAAGTGTTTATCATGTTCAATGCATAGGTAAGGTGACGAGTATCTATGCATTGTGTGTCAAGCATGCCCGTGAGTCTATTTTTGATAGAAATCGTGTTATTACTTCCATGTTCGTTATATTATGAACTTGTCTCTACTTGGAAGCCGTTATTGTTGGAAATCTTGGTTGATGAACCTATGATGTATTGGTTTGATTGAAAATCCAACTGTTAAGGATATATTGGAACTGATTGGTTATAGCTGAGACCCTTGCCGGGCACTTGTTGTGAAATTGATTGATGTTTTTCCCTTGCCGGTTGATATTGAATTGTATTTTCACTATGGTGTATTCCTTACCATTATATCTGTCATTGTTTGATGAGGAAGAGTGTAAAGCACGAAGAGTGATGTCGTGCCATGATATTTGATTACATTGCATAGTGAGAGAGAGAAAGTAAAGCACGAAGGGTGATGTCGTGCCATAATTCACATTGATTGTAAGCACGAAGGTTAATGTCATGCCATGATTTACATTGATTATAAGCACGAAGGTTAATGTCGTGCCATGATTTATACTGCCTTACATTGTACATTGCATTGTGAGGAAGAGAGTAAAAGCACGAAGGGTGATGTCGTGCCATGATTTACATTGATTGAAAGCACGAAGGTTAATGTCGTGCCATGATTCACATCGATTACATCATATTTTGCATAGTAAGGACGAGAGTAAAAGCACGAAGGGTGATGCCGTGCCATTATTGCATTTCTGGCATTTATATTTATTTCATTAGCAACTGTGTTAAAGCCTTTCTTGTTTACTCCTATATTTCAATTTAACTGCTTCATCTCACTTGTTCCCCCTTTACTGCTCCCGTATCCCTTACTTGTCTGCGTAATTCTTGCCTTGTCTTGTCCCTGTTACCTGCTGTAGAATAGGACAGGTTATCGTTATTGTCAAGTCTAGCCTCGTCACTACTTCGGCCGAGGTTAGGCTCGGCACTTACTCAGTACATGGGGTCGGTTGTACTGATGCTACACTGCACTTTTTAATGTGGTGCATATCCCGCATCCGGACCCAGTGGACCGCATTGAGGGAGTCACCTTTAGTCCACCCAGAGCTTCAAGGTATACCCGCTGGCGTTCGTGGGCCTTGGTGTCTCTCCTGCCTTTGGATTCCTTATTGTCTTATCTTTTTCCCCTGTTTCAAGACAATGATGTATTTCTTTTCAGACTCTATATTTAGTACTCTGTTTAGACAGTTCGTGAGTTGTGACACCCGGATTTTGGGCTTATGCGACGTATGTATTTTACCATTTCACTTTGCATTTTCGAATTTCTATTACATTTCCGCTGTTAAAATTCTAAAGTGTTTCGTTATTTCTGTTAAGATTTTTAAAGGTATTTTCTTTACTACTGTCGAATTGGGTTGTAAAAGTTAGTTTACTTGTGCACGTTGGCTTGTCTAGCGGGTTCAACGTTAGACGCAGTCACGGCCTGAAGGGTGGGATTTCGGGTCGTGAAAATGCCATAACATAAATGGCTATTTACACAATAATAAACCGGGAATTCAAGAGGGAGGTTAATTTTCAGTTACAAAATTGAAAAATGGAAAACGGATAACGGGCCATTGGATTTAATATTAATAATATTAATATTCTGTTATTGAAACAGATATTTAATAATATTTCTGTTAATATTTTACTATTTACACGTAAATTTGGTCCAAAAAAATTAATCAATCAATCGATTGACCGAAGCCGAAGCCGAGCCGAGCGAGCGACGATGATGACGCGAGGCTTGTCTTCTTCTCAACTCTTTAAGAGATAGAAGAAGAGCAATTGCTTATATACCCATCAAAAACCTCTTCCTCTTCCAATATGGGACAATGTTTCTTCGTCAAGGAGGGAATCTCAAATGAAACTCAAATATTTCATTTTTCCTCTATTTTTCATTCACTCTTTTTTAAGCTACATTAAGCTTAATAACCCAACAATCCCCCTTATGAATGGGGAACGGCTATCTCACGGAAATATGCATGAAAAACTATGTGATTTGTAGGCAAGGATTAATTGCATCTGAATAAGTCGGTTTCCCTTTGAACTTTCCGTAGTGAACTTATGTCAGATATACTCGGTCAATCGGTAGATTTGATATATTTGAACCGTCGAACTTTGGTGTATACCTAGACAGCCATAAGTCACACAACCAATCCTTAACCGTCTTTGGTTCTCATTGTTGTGTTCGTTTCAGCCATGAACACCGCCTGGTTTCATAAGTGCGTAGAGAATTGGCCTTTCAAAATTCTCCTTGAAGCGGCTAACACTTCACACTTACATAGTTGATTCCTAAACGTGTCATCCCGTAGATACACTATTTAATATACCTCGTATCAAATTTAAAAATCATTAAAAAGCCTTAATGTTTTATCCTTGGTACTAAACATTGTCTCATCACGAAAATTGACCAACATTTTAGTTGACAATGTTGAATCGTCATTAATGACTTTGTTTGATCTCCTTGAACCTAGATCTTGGGATCTCCAGTCCTCTAGGTAGAGTTACCGCCACAATGACTTGTTCTCGGCCATAGTCTCATTCCCCTTAATGATTTCTCAACTACCTCTCTAGTTAGGCCTTTTGTAAGTAGATCCGACACATTATCGCTTGACTTTACATAGTCAATTGTGATAATTCCTCTAGAGAGTGATTGTCTGGTCATGTACAATTCATGATGTACATTAATCATCCCAACACACGAGCATAATCCAATTGCGATATGTTTTGGCCTTTGTTCTTTGCTAATGCAAGATTCACGTCAATTGGAGTCTTTGCAAATTTAAACCCTAAGTGATTGAATTTTTTAAGTACTATCTTAATATAATGAGATTGTGACAATGCCAGACCTTGAGGAGTCTTATGGATCTTAATTCCCAGAATTAAATCAGCAACTCCCAAGTCTTTCATATCAAACTTGCCAGTTAGCATGCGCTTAGTCGCATTTATGTTGGCAATGTCATTACTCATTATCAGCATATCATCCACATATAAGCAAACAATGACTATGTGATTTGGAGCATTTTTAATGTACACACATTTATCACACTCATTTATTTTAAAACCATTTGACAACATTGTTTGGTCAAATTTCGTATGCCATTGTTTGGGTGCTTGTTTTAGTCCGTGAAAGGACTTAACAAGTCTACATACCTTCTTTTCTTTACTTGGAACCACAAAACCTTCAGGTTGTTCCATGTAGATTTCTTCCTCCAACTCTCCATTTAAGAAGGTTGTCTTAACATCCATTTGATGAATTTCAAGATCATAAACTGCAGCTAACGCTACTAACGTTCGTATGGTAATTCTTGTAACTGGAGAGTTTGTATCAAAGTATTCAAGACCTTCTCTTTTCCTATACCCTTTGACCATAAGTCTTGCCTTATATTTATCAATAGTGCCATCATATTTCAATTTCCTCTTAAAGACCCATTTAGAACCTAACAGTATATTTCCAGGAGGAAGATCAACCAATTCCTATGTATGGTTGTTTAATATGGATTCTATTTCACTATTGACTGCCTCTTTCCAAGATAATGATTCCGAAGAAGACATAGCTTCTTTAAATTTTAGAGACTCATTTTCCAATAAGAAAGTCACAAGATCTGGTCCAATGAAGTAGACGTTCTTTGACGTTTACTACGTCTTGGATCCTCCTGATTAAATGTCCTTTCTTTTGTTTCTTCTCGAGGTCGTTTAGATCCTTCATCAATCGACTCACATTCCTTTTTATTCGGATATATATTTTCAAAGAACTCAGCATTATCTGATTCTATAACTGTATTATTATGAATGTCGGGATTTTCTGATTTATACCAGAAATCGATATGCTTTACTATTGGTCGCATATCCTATGAAAACACAATCAACAGTTTTCGGTCCTATTTTTACCCTTTTGGGGTTAGGAACTTGCACTTTTGCAAAACACCCTCACACTTTAAAATAATTCAAGTTAAGCTTCTTTCCTTTCCATTTTTCATTTGGAATGGATTGTGTTTTGCTGTGGGGTACTCGATTTAGTATTCGGTTAGCCGTAAGAACGGCTTCCCCCCCCCCCCCCCCCCCCAGGTCTGGGGCAAACTAGAACTTATTAACAATACGTTCCTCATCTCCTTTAATGAACGATTTNACCTGAACTTATCAACAATGCGTTCATCATCTCCTTTAATGAACGATTCTTTCTTTTCGTAATCTCATTGGATTGGGGTGTGTAAGGGGTTGTTGTTTGATGAATAATCTCATATTCTATTCAAAAGGAGATTCATATTCACCACCCCTATCACTTCTTATCATTTTGATATTCTTGTTAAGTTGTGTTTCAACTTCATTTTTGTATTGCTTGAATGCATCTATTGCTTCATTTTTACTATTAAGCAAGTAAACATAGCAATATCGAGTACTATCGTTAATAAAAATTATGAAATACTTCTTTCCACCGCGAGATGGTATTGACTTCATGTCGCAAATATCTGTGTGAATTAAGTCTAAAGGATTTGAATTCATTTCAACTGACTTATAAGGATGTTTAAAATACTTAGATTCCACACATATTTGACATTTTGATTTGTCGCATTCAAACTTACGCAATACTTCCAAATTAATCATTTTTTGCAAGGTTTTAAAAGTGACATGACCCAAACGTATATGCCATAATTAATTTGACTCAAGTAAGTAAGACGAAGCTGAAATTTTATTATTATTCTCAACGACCATTACATTCAGCTTGAAAAGGCCCTCAGTGAGGTAACCTTTTACTACAAATATTTCGTTCTTACTTATTACAACCTTATCGGATACAAAAACACATTTAAAACCATTCTTAACAAGAAGTCCAGCAAAGACTAAGTTCTTACTAATCTCGGGAACATGTAGGACGTTGTTCAAAGTCACCACCTTGCTAGAAGTCATTTTGAGAAATATCTTCTCACATCCTTCAATTTTAGTCGTTGCAGCATTTCCAATAGAAAGCGTATTTTCGGGTCCAACAGGAGCATATGTAGCAAACGTTTCCCTAACAGCACAAACATGGCGAGTGGCTTCAGAATCAGTCCACCACTCTTTAGGATTTTCCACCAGGTTGCATTCAGAAAGCATAGCACACAAGTCATCAACATCTTCGTGTTTTTCAACCATGTTTGCTTGAGCCTTCTTTTTGTCTTTCTTTGGATCATGACAATCTGTAGATTTGTGTCCAACTTTCCCACAATTGTAGCAATTTCCGTTGAATTGATTCTTGCTTGGGTTGCTTTTCGGTCCAGAAGCCTGCTTCCTCTTTCTCTTATTTTGAGGAGTATCCTCAACAATGTTTGCTCCCATTATTGTTGAGTTTACACTGCCTCTCTTTTCAGCAACTTTGTTGTCCACTTCGATTCTCAGCCGAACAATGAGATCTTCAAGAGACATCTCCTTGAGTTTGTGTTTCAAGTAGTTTTTGAAGTCCTTCCACGAAGAAGGCAACTTCTCAATCACTGCTGCAACTTGGAATGTTTCATTGATGACAAGACCTTCAATGAAACTTCTGTTAGTAAAAATACTAAAATTACTACTTTCAACATCAGAATTAGTTTGACTTATACCTTCAGCAAGGAGATCGTGAATAATCACTTGCAATTCCTGGACTTGGGTAATAACAGACTTGATATCTACCATTTTTTAGTCTAAAAATTTTGCCGCAGCAAATTTCTTCAACGGCATCTTCAGTTCTGTACTTCCTTTCAAGCGCAATCCACAGCTCTTATGACGTCTCCACATTACTGTAGACGTTATACAGATCGTCCTACAGTCCTCTAAGAATATAATTCTTGCGCAGTAAATCAAAATGCTTTCACGCCTTAATCACGAGAAAGCTTTCATTTTCTGGAGTTTCAATGGGCAGAACAGGAACATCTTCCTTAATGAACTTTGATAACTAGGGATTTTAACCTACTATTTACTCTCTTTTGCTTAGGTTTTGGGTAAAAAATGTGTTAAGGTATTCCCGAAAACTAACTCAAGGTGCTTAATTGTAGGTTTTGGTCAAAATGAGGCAAAGAAGCCAAAACAAACTCATAAAGGAGCCAAACTTGCACAAGACCTAAAAGTTACTGAAGTGCTGTTAGCGCCATTTTTACACTACAGCGTAAGTTCTTCCGCTGAGGCGGATTACAAGAGGGCTTCCGCGTAAGTGAGGTTCAGAGAGATGAAATTTGGCTAATTGATGATCGTTGACCGCGTTACTATACGCGGCTGCGAAACCATTGACGCGGCCGCAAGCATAATTGCGCTGAGAGCGAAAGTTAAGAATCAGAGACCTGGAAACCTGGGGCAAAGCAAAGAACGCGGTCCGCGTCATTATTACGCGGCCGGGAAGCTATCTGACGCTGAGGAGGTAAGAAATCTGCTGGGAGCGAAATCAAAGTTAAGAGAGTTTTCATCAAAGCTAAAATGAGGAACGCGGTCCGCAAATATTTTACGCGGCCGCGAATAAAGATCGCGCTAACGCGGTAGATGTTCCATTGTCCGCGAAAATCCAGCCCAATCCAAGTCTAAGTCTGAAGTAACGCGGTCAGCGCTCGTTATTGCGCGGCCGCGAAAGTCCATTCACTGAGGCGCCCATTATTTCGCTGACAGTGGAACCTCCGTATGGGTATTTTTGTCTAGTAATTTTAGCTGTGTATAAATAGATCTTTTTCACATTTTAGGTCATTTTTTGTATGAGGGAGCTCGTGAACAGCAACACTTTTCCACTTTGAGTAATTTTAGAGTATTTTTAGTCTATAACTTTAGATTTTGTTCTTGTAATTAACATTTATGGCTTATATCTCATCTCCATCTTTGATTTCTACCTAAATTATGAGTAGCTAGACCCATTAGTTAGGGTTGTGACCCAACCCTTAGTGTGGGTATTTAATGGGTCTTCAATTTTAGGGCTTATTTGTTTATGGGTTAGTGATATTTAGCTTGTTTCATGCTTTATCTGTTGAATTGATGGTTGCAAACACTGATTCATGCCTTTTTTACTAGAGCTCTTCTTGAGAAAGAGGGCCCAAGTCTAGGTAAAATAGGTTAACAAGGAATTGGGTGAATTCAAGATATTTATAGCCCCAATTAAAGGGTTAAACCTAGAGATAGTAATACCCGACTTAAGCCAATTTCACTTGCACTGTTAGAACACCCAATTAGGCTTGAGAAAGCCAATTCGGGCAAAGTCACTCAAAATACCAAGAGGTATAAAGTGAGTAATTGAGTGTGAGGTTATATCACGACCCCAGATACAACAAATTTGTCCTAAATCCTAGATCCCATTAGATGCTCGCCTAGGTGTAAGTCACTTCCCTAGTGCTTTTTAGAATCAAAACCCACTCATGGTTAGAAGTGTAATTAAAGACAACGCACATAGCTAGATTGGATAGGAACCCAATTCCCAACCAGTTATAACTCTTTGTGGATATCGACCCCGAACTTTCAGGTAAAAGCTACATCGAACCCTCATCTCCATTATATAGTGGTGCAGGGTTGGAGCCGATCAAACTTCTGTAGACTTAAGGTAGTCAAGTAGAAGACATCGTCTGCTGCCACTTCTTGACATCAATCCCGAAATATTTTCTGGGTTTTTTTGCCGGTGTCAATGCTGGTGTTGTTCGGCTTGTCGATGCATTGGCAGTCACCATAGGAACAGTCTGGTTCCCGTTGTCATTCGTCATTTCTGTAAAAGAATGACACAAACAAACGTTAAAATCACGTAGATTTGAATCTCCAATAGAGTAGAAAACCACAATGGTTTTACTCTCTAGAAACAGTGAGTATAACACAAATACAAAAAATAATTAAATTCCTTAAGCTTGTTAGAATACTATATTTGTAAACTAATTCTCAAAAAGATAAAATAACATATAAACAGAAAATGTAAACTAAACAAAAGTTAATCCGAGTACACTGAATTCACAGTGCTTCCTTAAGGAATTTAATCCCCTCCTAGTATCCAAGGTTATGGATTATTTTCTCCCAGGATAGAACGAATTACACACTGGTGTAGTGGTACTTCAACCCCTAGTATTTCAGTGAACACAAAGTTCGGTAGCAAATCACACTTACTGTTGCTTTCTTTGAAGTTAAAAGTATGCAGAAGAAAGGAGGAGAGCTTAGAAAATAGCATGGAAAATCTAAGAGAATGGACTGGTATTTATAGCGAATGTTGGGTTGAAAACTGAAGAGGTGCAACTCTTTAGAATGATTGTTTATGGTTAATTTTCAGTTACAAAACCGAAAAAGGGATAACGGAGCGTTGGATTTAATATTAATATTCGTCTTAATATTAATATTTTGTTATTAAAACAGTGTTTAATAACATTTCTTTTAATATTTTACTATTAACACATAAATTTGGTCCAAAAAATCAATCAATCAATCATTTGACCGAAGCCGAGCCGAGTGACGACGACGACGGCGCGAGGCTTGCCTTCTTCTCAGTTTTTTAAGAGCTAGAAGGAGAGCAATTACTTATATACCCATCAAAAACCTCTTCCTCTTTCAATATGGGACAATGTCCCTTTGTCAAGGAGAAAATCTCAAATGAAACTCAAGTATTTAATTTTTCCTCAATTTTTCATTCACCCTTTTTTAAGCTACATTAAGCTTAATAACCCAACAAGAACTTATGCCCCATGGGAAGAGGTCATTTATTCTTAAGATTTATTTTTTTCGGTCAATATTCTTAAGAAAATTTGTTAAACGGGCAAAAATTTAAGACCACCCCTTATGGAGGCCATTCTTGTAAATCATTTCATCGATAGACAGAAATTTGAGAGGGAAAAAATTAGGGAGAATTTCACATTAGGATACCTGGGCTCTTTACTTTTAAATTTTATAGCCCATATTTCAATTTACAACTAACTAGTCCAAAAATAATAAGCTAAGATTCAACGTTCAACTTTAATAGGTTCTCAAAATTACTATTTTATTTTTAAAAAAGATTCTCAAGCTTTTAAGTTAATTTTCGAATCAGTAATTGTGACTCAAATATTAATTCAACAAACCAAATCCATTTAGGTGGTGAAAATTAGATTTTTAGCAAGCTTAAATATGTGAGTTTAAATTGTGAATTTGATTTTGTGAGAAATTTGTAGTGGGTGTTATTTAGACTTGTTAGAAATAGTATAAGGAGGTTGTATATAAATTTTGAAGTCATTTAATGGAGATTTGGAGTTTTGAACAAGAATTGCAACTGAAAATCGTGGAAAAAGTTCGTCTACAGACGCTTGTATAAATATGTATAAAAGTGTATAATAGTGTATAAGATGTGTTTATGCACTCATATACACTATTATACAAGATTATACATACTTATACAAAAAACTAACATCGTCTTCTTCCTTGCGTCTTCTTTGAAATTTAATTCAAATCTTGCTCAAATCTACTCCAAATCACTTCAAATTTAAATTTTGAACTCCTTTTGATATTTTCAATCAATTGGAACACCACCCAATCCAAAAAACTAACAAACTCAAAAAAAATCATTTTCGAAAGAAAAGCTTTGAATGGTCTTCAATGGTGGACTTCTACTCTTCAATTTTCTTATATTGCAACCAGGTGACACAAGAGGAGAAGCAGAAAATATACGGCCCCTTGAAGCATATGTAGAAGATGTGAGAAGAAAAGAGAGCGAAAGCAATGGTTATAAGATAGAATACAGATTTAATTCCATAGCTTTTAGAAGCAACAGTTGTAAGAATACATATTTTAAATTTGCTAGTGCTTTCAAAATATGTACAATATGGGCTAGGATAGGTAAACCTTAAAAAATGGGTCATTTTTTGTTATGGTGGGAAGTCATGTATAATTTTTTGTAATTCTTTAAAAAAAAAATTAACATAGACAAGATAAAAATGCTCAGAACAACTATTCCGCTAGAAAAAATGTCAGTTAATAGAGTAAACAATGTGTCAATGAATATTTAATAGAAGAAAAGTGCAATTGTGTCCCGATATTTATCAGTCACTAGTAAGGAATGTAGTAATACACATTGCCTACTAATTCAAACAGTACTTAAGAGCAAGCTCAAATGGCAATTTTGAACTGCTAATTTTGCTCTGATAAACTCCAGTTACTATTCACTTGTTTTTTCCTTGGTTTACTGATGTTGGTTTGTCCACCTTATTTTTATGTCTCACCTTCTTCCTTTTATTCCTTGTGTTTCATTTTATATGATCGTGTTTGATTACACAGTGTTTTTTTTTAAAGAAAAGGAATATGAAGCTTGTGGAAATATGTTATTAAAGGTAAAATGAGAATTATAAAATTAATTTTTTTTCAATATAAAAAGATAACATTTCCAAAGTGAAAAGACAAAAAGAAAGAATAATTTGGAGTCAATAGGCGTTAAACTGCCTTCCAAAAATAGGACAATTTATGCTCCACCACCTTACCCAAACACAACAATTTAAAATAGTTTCTATTTCTCCATAATCTCAACAAACATTTTATGTTCCTCTCTGCAACTTTAGGAGAAAAAAAAGGTGCAGACTGTAACTCCCTTATCTTTTTATTGTTCTATAGTTAGGTGATCTAATTACAAAGTCTCCAATCTTGCATGTCACAAATTTACTATACTTATATATAGCCTATTTTTCATATTTCTTCCTAGTAATTACAATTATGGCAAAGATTTTATTGGTTTATGTCATATTAGTAATTCTTGCTATTGCATACTCAGGTTCATCCACTAATTATCTGGTGGGTGATAGTTCTGGCTGGGATATTAGTACTGATCTTGATACATGGTTATTAGGCAAAAGATTCATCGTTGGTGATGTTCTTCGTAAGTATATCATCTTCTCTACTTACACATTTATAGATCAAAACTTAATTTCCTCAAATCTTGGTTAATTACATCGATATATCGACTTATCTTTTTTGTAGTGTTCCAATTCTCAAATTACCATAGTGTGTATGAGGTAAGAAAGGAGAATTTCGATAGGTGCAACACAACAAATGCACTAAAGTCGAGCAGTAAAGGCAATACAACTTTCCCATTAACAAATCCAGGGGACAATTATTTTGTCTGTGGGAACAGATTACATTGCCTTGGAGGAATGAAACTTCATGTAAATGTTGAAGAAAGTGGAGTTGTTT
Source organism: Nicotiana undulata (assembly GCA_005239495.1). Classification (NCBI taxonomy): domain Eukaryota; kingdom Viridiplantae; phylum Streptophyta; class Magnoliopsida; order Solanales; family Solanaceae; genus Nicotiana; species Nicotiana undulata. The sequence goes on from ML259216.1 coordinate 13,633, forward strand.
CTCCAACTGCAGCTGCAGCACCAGCACCCCAGGCCAGGGTCTCTTTTCCTACACCTTCAGCATCCAAGAGAAATAATAACCTTGTTCCTAGTTCTACTACTAATTTGTCTAACCATGTTGGTTTATTTAGCAACCCTTGGAATCTTGTCCTTGCTATTTTGGTTCATGTGATTATGAGGATTTTTACAGTTTAAGAGGGTGTGTTTTGGTTTGTTTACTTAGCTTGTTGGCTTTTTACTCAGAGAAGTTGGAGTTCATATATCTCATCATTTAATTTGTTAACTGTACTTTTCTTCAATGCAGTCCTTGGAGAATGCAAGCTATGTTTTTCAATTATGTTATATGAGAAAGATGTATACGTTCTCGTGGATTGCAAAGAACAATGAGACGTAATTTTATACCTTCCGATTTGGAGGAGATCACTTTCACTTCTACTGCCTATAGTGCACAAGTGGTTTCGCATGGGGTGTTTGTCGGTACGGTACGGTATTTAGACATTTCAGTTTGGTATTTTCAGTATTCGGTTTCGTAAAATGATATATCAATATCGTACCTAATTAAATTCGGTATGGTTTGATTTTTCTCCTTTCAGTTTCGGTTTATTAGGTTCGATAACGTCGGTTTATTCGGTTTGAATATCACTACTAGAAATCAGGCTATTTCCGTCCGAAAATTTTCCGACCGAAATCGGTCTGACACTTTCCGACCGAAATTGGTCAGAAATAAGAGTAGTTGGTCGCAAAAGTCAACAAAATTTGCTGACAGCAAAAAAAAAATATTTCCGACCGATTTTGGTCGGAAATTGGTCAAACATTAGTCAATAATGCTCAAAAAATAATTATTTTTGAAAATTTACCAAATTTCCGACCGAAAACGGTCGGAAACTGGTCAAATATTTGGTCAACCTTTTATCTAATTTGAAAAATAATTATTTATTACAATTTTTTCGGATTTCCTACCGATTTTGGTCGGAAATATATCAAATATTTATATAATGTTCAAAAATAATTTTTGATTAAAACAATTTCAACTTTCCGACCAATTGCGGTCGGAAATTTGTACATCTATTTAATTAACCAACCGAAATAAATTATAATTAAATATTTCCGACCGATTTCAGGCGGAAAACGATTTTAAATTTATTAATATTCGTGTGTATGTGAGTAAATAATAAAAGCTTTTAAATAAATAATATTTAATATTTAGTTCGGAAATTTGTACATCTAATTATATATTATAATTGTGCGTGTGCACGTTTTAAAATTACTTTTATATAGTCACTACGTGTGTGTATAGTATAGCTATATATATATATATATATATATANGACATCTTAATATAGCTAATGTTATATATCGAATATAGCTTATATACTATACACTTAGGATATATACTACATTATACTATACTATATATATATATATATATATATATATATATATAATACTGTCACGACCCCAAATCCTAACAGGCCGTGATGTCGCCTATCGTGGAACTAGGCTAACCGACCATCACTTTACTACACATTTATTCAATTTATAACAGTTCACAATTTAATAATCAGCAAGCAACCATAGCATAAATAATATAAACAAGTATTAGCGTTCCCATATTAGACTAAACAACCTCCCAAGAACTGGAGTCAATAGTCATGAGCATCTAAGAATAAATAAATCTAACTCTGCTAAAACTATAATATATGTCTCTGAATCAAATGCTAATATTAAATAAGGAAGGGAAATGGAGAAGTTGTGGACGCTGGACAGCTACCTCGAAACCCCGTGAAAATGCTGCTATCGAACCGCGTCAGCTACTGCTGCGAACTAGTACCTGGATTTGTGCACAGAGGCACAAGGAGTCTTTATGAGTACGCCAACTCAGTAGTAATGAAAATAAATCACAGTCTGAGTAATATAAACACACAGAACATGTACACAATTCCACAAACCAGTTGTGATGACCCAAAAGGTCATCTTACATAATTTAAGCTGTATCTGTATTTCGAGGCTCCGAGAGCCTCCGTTAGTCTCACCTCGTTATGCGTGCGCA
>ML259219.1:0-18280 GCA_005239495.1 Nicotiana undulata
ACAAATTATATATTTTAACTCGTGGGGTTATGGGTGATTGGGTTTTGGTCCGAACCTCGAGTTGAGACTAAGCGGGCTCGGGGTCGAATTTTGGTATTTTTGGAAGAATGCTAGAAATTGAATATCTAGGCTATGGGATTGTGTTGTTGATTTTTTATTGATATTATTGAATTAATTATGCCTAGATATCGTTATTTCGGAGTCGGATTATAAAGGAAAGACGGTCTTAGAGGGTTGAATTCTATACTTTGGACCGAGGTAAGTGTTTTGCCTAACTTTGGTGAGGGAATAGGTATTATTTGCTATGTGCTAAGTGATTATCATGTTCATTGCATAGGTGAGGTGACGAGTACCTATGCAATGTGTGTCAAGCATGCCCGTGAGTCTATTTTGATAGAAATTGCAGTATTTCTCCCATGTTTAGCATATTATGAGATTGTCTCTACTTGGTAATTCATTCTTGTTGAAAGTATTGGTTGTTGAGTTTGAGAAGTGTTGATACGATTGATAATCCAAGTGTAGAGTATACGATTGAAGTGATTGGTTATAGTTGAGACCCTTGCCGGGCATTTATTGAGTTATCAATTGATGTTTTTTCCCTTGCCGGGTGTTTTGAACTGTCAGTTTCCACTATGTTGTACTCCTTACCATTATATCTGTTATTGTTTGGTGACGAAGAGTGTAAAGCACGAAAGGTGATGTCGTGCCATGATATCTGATTACATTGCATAGTGAGGAAGAATGTAAAGCACGAAGGGTGATGCCGTGCCATTATTCATATTGATTATAAGCACGAAGGTTAATGTCGTGCCATGATACATTGTACATTGCATTGTGAGGAAGAGAGTAAAAGCACGAAGGGTGATGTTGTGCCATGACAATTGATTACATTGCATAGTGAGGAAGAGTGTAAAGCACGAAGGGTGATGTCGTGCCATGATACATATTGATTATAAGCACGAAGGTTAATGTCGTGCCATGACTTTTATTGATTATAAGCACGAAGGTTAATGTCGTGCCATGATACATTGTACATTGCATTGTGAGGAAGAGAGTAAAAGCACGAAGGGTGATGTCGTGCCATGATATTTGATTACATTGCATAGTGAGGAAGAGTGTAAAGCACGAAGGGTGATGCCGTGCCATGATACTTGATTACATTGCATTGTGAGGAAGAGAGTAAAAGCACGAAGGGTGATGTCGTGCCATTGTTTACATTTCTGGTACTTATACTTGTTTCGTTGGTTATTGTGTTAGATTTCCTCCCTTGCTTACTTCTATCTGTCAATTTGACTGCTTCATTTCACTTGTTCCCCTTTACTGCTCCCGTATCCCTTACTTGTCTGCTTATCTCTTGCCTTGTATTATCCCTGTTACCTGCTGTAGAATAGGACAGGTTATCGTTATTGTCAAGTCTAGCCTCGTCACTACTTCGGCCGAGGTTAGGCTCGGCACTTACTCAGTACATGGGGTCGGTTGTACTGATGCTACACTGCACTTCTTAATGTTGTGCAGATCCGCATCCGGACCCAGTGGACCGCATTGAAGGAGTCACCTTCAGTCCACCCAGAGCTTCAAGGTATACCCGCTGGCGTTCGTGGGCCTTGGTGTCTCTCCTGCATTTGGATTCCTTATTGTCTTACTTTTTCTCCTAGTTTCAAGACAATTATATATTTCTTTTCAGACTCTGTATTTAGCACTCAGTTTAGATAGTCCGTGAGGTTGTGACACCCCGATTTTGGGATTATGGGATGTTGTTATCTTTACTATGTCATTACGCATTTTCAGAGTATGGTTACATTTCCGCTGTTAAAGTTATGAAGTATGTTGGTTATTTCAGTTAAGATTTGAAGGGTATTAAATTTTACTACTATTTGATTGATTTAAAAATATTAACGTGTAGTTTACGTTGGCTTGTCTAGCGGGTTCAACGTTAGACGCAGTCATGGCCTGAAAGGTGGGATTTCGAGTCGTGACAAAATTAATTATAAAAATATTATTAACTTATCTCAAACAAGTTAGAAAATAGATTTTATATATATATATAAAATTCTTAAATATAAGAAAAAACTTAAGGCCTCTAAATAATGTTTGACTTTAGGCCCACTAATGTATTGAGCAGTCCCCGGTCAATATGTGCTAAAATTTAAGTCATAGCTCAATCCACCCAGCGTTTACCAAGTTTTAACTAATAATTATTTTCTTATGAATTGTATAATTACTAAATAAGATTTTTTTTTCTTTTTTTATGGTCACATACAACATATCAAACACATAAAAACTATCTCTAATATATTTTGGCAAAGTTACTCATAGTTCAATTTGAGCTAAAAGTCAGCCCGACTTTAAAAATTGCATGGGGCGCCCTATTTGGTCACCCCCTTTTAACTTATACCTGTTTTGTTTTTCTATTTGTATCCATACCCATTTTTTTGTTAAAATCGTTTTAAAGAGATGATTTTTCCCTTCGAGATAATTGACAAAACTATAGACTGACTGCATGACAAAACTTCAACATGTTTTGGTATGAAGTTTTAGCAAATGAACCAAATGACATTAGCATGCCTAAGAAAAAACTCATTAGAAAATTACATACTGCAAGACAAAAACTTAAGCATGTTTGATCTGAAGTTTTAGCAAATGAACTAAAAAAACTTAAGTATGTTTAGTCTGAAATTTTAGCAAACGAACTAAAAATTTTAAGCATGTTTAGTCTGAAGTTTTAGCAACTTAAGCATGTTTAGTCTGAAGTTTAAAAATGAACTAAATAACTTCAGCATATTTAAATTGAAGTTTTAGCAAATGAACTATTAACCTTCAGCATGTTTAGACTGAAGTTTCAGATAAAACTCATGACAAAACTGTAGACTGCAGAATAAATAACTTCATCATGCATTAGTATGAAGTTTTAGCTTCAACATGAAACAACGCATGCTATATTAGCATGAAGTTTTGCTTCAACATGAAACAACTTCATGCTACATTAGCATGAAGTTTTAGTTTCAAGGTGAAACAACTTCGTGCAAGTGTGATTCTGAAGATGAATCTGGACACGGATCTGACTTTTTGATAAAGCAGCTGAGAGGAGAAAAGATTTTTTTTCACGAATGAGGTTACAGATTACACGATTCGTCTGTGATGTTATTATCATATTATTACGGATCAGGGTCCTTAGGGAGAAAAATATGAAGAAAAACAATTGTGATCCATTGTTATCTTCTTTATCCTCCCCTTTTTTCCATTGTGTTTTAAGATTTTACATGGCGAATTTTTTTTTTATTTTTTATTTTCAGTAATGTAATATATATTGTTACTACTTGCGATCAATACTTTTTTCATCCTTTCTTTTTTGATTTTTTGCTTTTAAAAAAAATACTTAGTAGGTTCATATAGCTTAGGTTCAATAATTCTGATATGTTATCTGTTGCCCTCATAACAAATCAAAAGTTTATACTACTATCTTTTGTATACTAATTTTGCAAAGAAAGAAGTAGATTAAGGTGCCAAATATTAAAAGAAAACTATAAGGCGCAAACACAAAAGAGAAATGACCGCATACATTAAAGGTGTAAATGCAAAAATCCGTCTACAAACTCTAATTGCTGCATCTGAGCTATGGTTACCATGCACACAAGCATAAATATGTAATTAAAAAAACTTTTCTTAACGAAGAGAAGTATGCTCAACCCACCAAACTTTTACCAAGCTTTAATTGATGATTATTTTCTTATGAATTATATAATTACTAAATAAGACTTTTTTTTTCATTTTCTATGGTCACATATAACATATCAAACACAGAAAAAATATCTCCAATATATTTTGGCAAAGTTACTCATGATTCAATTTGAGCTAAAAGTGAACCCAACTTCAAAAATTGCATGGGGCACCCTATTTAGTCCTTCCTCCCCCCCCCCCCCGCCCAACTTATACCCGTTTTATTTTCCGTTTGTATCCATACCCATTTTCTTATTAAAGGCGTTTTAAAAAGACGATTTTGCCCTTCAGGATTATTGACAAAATTGTAGACTGACTGCATGACAAAACTTCAACATGTTTTGATATTAAATTTTAGCAAATGAACTAAATAACATCAGCATGCCTTCCAAAAAATTCATTAGAAAATTACATACTGCAAGACAAAAACTTGAGCATGTTTAATCTGAAGTTTTGGCAAATGAACTAAAAAACTTAAACATGTTTAGTCTGAAATTTTAGCAAATGAACTAACAAACTTAAGCATGTTTAGTCTGAAGTTTTAGCTAATGAACTAAGCATGTTTAGTCTGAAGTTTTAGCAAATGAACTAAATAACTTCAGCATGCATTAGCAAAAATTCATTAGAAAATTACATAGTACAAGACAAAAACTTAAACATATTTAGTCTGAAGTTTTAGCAAATGAATTAAAAAGCTTAAGCATGTTTAGTTTGAAGTTTAAAAATGAACTAAATAACTTCAGCATGTTTAAACTGAAGTTTTGGCAAATGAACTAAAAACCTTCAGCATTTTTAGACAAAAAGTTCAGATAAAACTGTAGACTGCAAAATAAATAGCTTCAGCATGCATTAGTTTGACGTTTTAGCTTCAACATGGAACAACTTCATGCTATATTTGTATGAAGTTTTAGCTTCAATATGAGACAACTTCATATTACATAACTTTTTTCACGAATGAAGTTGCAGATCACGCAATTTGTCATCAGTGTTATTGTCATATTATCACGAATTTTTTGTCGATTGACTACCAAATCAATATTCGTCAGCTGACTACCAAATCAATAACTTCTAAATAGGGTGGGTGGAGGTCAAAAGATGACACAAATATAAAGTACGGCCGCAAAATCCTCCAAAATAGGCCAAGTTCAATAAATTTGGGCTTGGGCCAAATTGGACAACCCTACCCCATTCCCTAAATAGTTTTTGAAACATATGTGAAGGAAAAGGTAAATGTTTAAGAAAGATAAAGAGTTTGTGGGCGATCTTCCTTCTATCTCACCAATGAATAAGTTTGAATGAAAAGCCTTTTTGTTAGTACCACTAGGATAGCAAAAGCCTTGCCCATTGTTAGTGTCCTAGAGCTGCCAACATTTTTTCCAAAGCATCATTCCCCTTCCCGTGGGATCTAATAAAACGTGTTCTACACGATTATCATCGTCAGCCGAATGCATGACGCTTTGACTACCATTCATCACCCGAATGCACAATGCTCGACTACACATTTCATTATAGAAAAAGTTCATACTCAGTTAAACTTCCTATCTTTTCCAGCACGCGAACTTTCAATCTACTAATTACACAGTATATTACTTCTGAGAGCTCAATTTTAATATACATATGGGCACAAAATCGGCAAGAACTTGCATCACCAGACTCGTCAACAGCAAGAAACATATAAATGAATACTATTTACATGGGACCTCGTTAAGACTGCCAACAAGAAACTGGCACGAATCCTCCACCACATCAGATTGTCCAAAAGCAAATTACCAGGCATCACGCGAGGAGCATGCACGTTCAGGATAAAGTGCAATTCGATCTACCTACTCAGATGACCCCGTGTAAAGAAAGGATGTCTCAGGGCTTCACGAGCAGTTAACCTATCAGATGGATCATAACTAAGGAGTCCTTGCAAGAGATTAATAAGATCTCCAGCAGAATGATCCACATGCTGCATAATTATATTCTGCAGTAGATGACACATCAACTGTTAGTTGACAAACCTACCAACCCTTCATAAGATTACAGCCTACAAATTATCATTCATTGTTACCTGAAGGCGAGCAAGCTTTAACACAGCTTTGATACTGTCACGGGATGATGCTCCTTCAGGCCAGTCCAAACGTCCCCTTCTCACATACTTGTCTGCTTGCCGGCTGATTATAACAAGGAAACAATTAACAACTTCCACAAGGCTGAGGTTAAATCTTTCATCAGAAACCAAACTGAGGGCTTACTCTACTCTTTTTAGCATGTGCGGAGGAAGGGGGCCAAGTACCCTCTCCATCATAGCAAGGTGCTCTAGATTTTCATGTGTTTGAAACAATGCTTCTCCCTAAACGAAGTACACAAACTTATTACTTACTACACCTATATTATTATAAATACAAACCACAGTTAATATATGGGAAAGGAAAAGAACATACCGAACATAACTCCACCAGGATACAGCCAACACTCCATATATCACATGCGTACCTCCATCCAAGACCTTGAAAGTAAATTAAAATTCTTGCAATCACAACAGAAAAGACACAAAATGCTATGTATCTTCAAGATGCTAAAACATTCTTACCTAGAATAACTTCTGGTGCACGGTAATGACGAGTTGATACAATATACTTCTGATCCTGATGATCATATATTGTGCTCCCAAAATCGATTACCTTTATAGCACTTGACTTTGGAACTCTTTTGTAGTAAGAGCTATCTTTAGGTGACCTTGAAGAGAACTTTAGGCAACAGTGAAAAAACATTAACCACCCACCATTGCAAGTGCGGAACCAAGCACAAAATAGTTCCAAGTTGTCCACAGCATCCAATTTTTACCTTATAGTCAGGAACTTTTATATAATCCGGGGAGACGAGCAGAATGTTTTCAGGCTTCAAATCAGTGTGGATGAGCCGCAAATCATGCATAACTGCAAATTCAGTAGAATTCATATAATTAGAAAAATCAACTTCTGCAAAAATTAAAATCAGCAAATGAAAGATTCTGCTACCATGAGCATAAGTTATATGCCTAGTTTAGGACATGATAGTGAGGCAAAGTTTTACAAGAGAAATTACAAACTACTATTTAAAATTACATGTATATGATAAGAAGCAAAAAGGTGGCAAAGCATTTTTATTACACACATGCTACACATTCCAAGAGTTGGCTGCCAATCTCACGGACAAGATCAATGGGAAATGAGCGGTAATTGTTATTCCGTAGGAGATCGTATAAGCTTGGTCCTAGCTTCTCAAAGACCTGTTAAAACCATTTAAGTTCATCCACAATCTTAATCCCCAGAACATCTGTCAACGGGGAAATTAATCCTCCAAATCAACTAGTATATACTTACAATACAGATATGATTACGATAGTCAAACCAGTTCCGTATTTGCACACAACTGCAAGGAACAAACCAGTTCAACCATTTGAAAAATAACAAAATCCCACGAGCTTGACTATGGATAATTAGGGTAAAAGTACAATTAGAGAGCTACACTGACCAATTGCCAACTTTGTCATGTTTACCAAGCTGTTGAAGCATTTCAATCTCAATCATAGCTGCTTCACGATACTTCTTAATGCCCCGAACAATCTTAATGGCCACCATTTCCTTCTTTTCACGATCCCAGCATTCTAGAACCTGGCCAAAAGTACCTTCTCCCATTTTACTGTGGATTTTGTCTACAATGAAATAAGATCGGAAGAAAGTTATATAAAGACAATAATGGGGAAAAATTCATAAGAAATGCTACCATTACTACTACCCATCGTCATTGGTAGGCCCGTTTTTTTGGTTTGAAGCAAAGTAAACAAAACTCATTGGTAAGACACCTCAATAAACAAGTAGGAAGTAAATAAAAATTGATGAAAACTGATAATCGTTCCTCAATTTTGTAATTTGTGCATCAGTTTTTAGTAAAATGATAGTGTATTGAGCAATTTTCATGTATAACTAAAGATGACCAGATGGTCAGAGTAACCATGGATTCCAAATAATAAATAGTATTCTTTGGTGGTGGTGAAAGATAATTACAGCGTGACGTTAAATTTTCTCCAAGCTCAAATGTATAATGCCCGTCTTTGTCATCACTCCTCCATGGGGGAGAACCATTTCTCCCCTTAACAACCAGTGCACCAGTAAGGTCTGTAGGTTGCCTTGAAGTCGTATAGCTTGTCAGGTTCCCAACCGCTTGTCCACAAAACAATTCTAGCTGAGCCTACACACAGGATTTCCATTCACATTTTTTTTAAATTGATCTAATTTTCTATTTACCTCATAGTTACCAAATAAACTGAACCAGAATTAACTATAAAGCTAACAGCAAACAACAGTTATTAGGAAATCCAAGGAAGGGAAATTTACATAAATACAAAAGCAAACAACATATTGAGAGAAGTAGAATGATCCGCTCTTAGGAAAAACCACTAAACCTGAAATATCAATTACAACCAAGATTTAACAAACAAGATATTTAGGAAGTGTTTTAAGTACAAAGTCTACCCTTGACATAATAATTCCTTTACTTTAATAAAGGAACCACCTTCTAAGTGTATAAAAACATTGACAGGGGAAGGCCCAGCCCTCAATCATGTTATACATATACCAGAGAAAATTAAAATTTGTGCTTCTATATACATAAATAATATAGACCCAGACTGCATCCACTACAAATCCACTGACTCCTAAGTCCGAGATCTGCCTCCAAACACTTACAACCCTTTTCAACGGATTATGCAACAATTAAAAACCAATTCTCAAAAAATTGAACCCCACGTAATTAATCAGCAAAAGCCATGAGAATTCATAAAGATATTCAAATATTAGAAAATCTCGTCAAGAACCAGCGAGACAACTTAAGCTACACATCAGATACAACAAAAAAAACGGTGATGCACACAAAATCAGACCCTGAAACATAAAATCCAGCCAAAAGCAGAGGCAGCCACGGTAATAACACCATATATAGCAGAAAACAGAAAAAGACTCAACTTTTACCGTACCTGATACGAAAAAGAACCTAATCTTGATCAGATCTAGCAAAACAAAGGCAAACCAAAGAACAGAGAGAGAATAAACAGATTGATAAAAGCAAGTCTTGTACCTTAGGCTGCTCAGGAAGTACGTCCCAGCCCAAACGCGCCCTCTTTCTTGGACGACGATCCAGATGGGTCATCGGGAACTCGGTCACACGTTCCGTTTCCATTACAGAAAAGCTATAAAATTTAGAGAGAGAAAAAGTCTTTTAGAGAGAGAAAGCTTGATGAGACATGCAGAAAGTAGTTGCGTAGGGGGGAACACGCAACCCTAGATATCCATTATTACAAGATGCGAAGAGTCGGTTAGCATGAAATCCAGGCCGAACACGTGTCTCTACACGGCCTTGCCCTTTTCTTTTTTTTCCTTTCCAAGCCTTTTTTTTCTCTCCATAAAATGCTTCTTTATAAAAATGTCAAGCTGGAATACATGCTTCGAAAACTTTAAGCGCATCATCAATCTTTTCAATGGGCATTTCAAGTAGAGTCCGCAATTAAAACGTGGTTCTTTTAGATTCAAAGAATCAAGATGCGTGAGAAAAAATTTAGTTATTTTATTTTATGTATAATGTCTTTTTAAAAGAGCGTTATATCCTAACGGTTGTTTGCTCAATTAGGTATAGTATTTTTTTTAAAAACGTTATACCTTAACAGTCGTTTGCTCAGTTAGGTATAACATCATTTTAAAGGACGTTATATATAAAGCTTTTTTAAAGGCATTATACATATGATGTGGGCCCATCAATAATTTTTCTGGGCTTAATTGACATAACAATAATTCAACTAGGTATAGCGCTTTAAATAAGGGCGTACCTCAAATAATTGTACCCCGGGACTGATTTTTGCCTTATTTAAAGAGGTTAAGGATTTTCTAAAAATCCATTCATAAATATTTCAAGTCTTCTAAAATACTTTTTCGTTAAGTTGTTTTGTATTTTGTCATAATGTTTGAAGAGCGAAGAATAAGGGTTTCATTATATTGGGAAGAGGGGTGAGGTTGTGATGGCGAATAACTCAGTAACATATAGTTTATCTCTATAGTGTCATGTTAAGTTGCCACTTACAATGAAATATGATACATTGGTATAGTTGTTACGTAAAAAAATATGTGTGAGCAAATGTTCGGTGAACCTCAAAGTAACCGGAAGATATCTATATTTTGTCACTCCGCAAGGGGTTGCTTGTTATGTTGAGTTTAACATCAAGGACGATGAAACTTTGAGAGATTTTTTGAAGACTCCGGAGGAATACCGGAAATTTCTTGTGATAAAAATGTTGGAAATGTACGTCAAGGTTGAAGACATTCGCAATAATGAGGTTGCGCAAAGCAGTGATATCCCTCAGTCATCATGTGGTTATTTTGGAGCAGTTTTAGCCTAACAGGTTCCGGCTGAAAGAGTTTGGCCTGATCTAAACTTATCTCCACGGGCGAATGAAGAGCGAGGAAATAATTTCTCTTCTAGTTTACATAATCCACAAGACGACTGGTAAACTTCAATTTTCGTTTATGTTACCATGTTTATTTTTGTTGTGTTGAATTTGTATTAACACTCATATATTCCATAAAGGGTACCGTCTAAATATGAATTTTACAAGTTATGAACCAACGCTAGTTGTAATATGCCTAGTTGTGGTGTGTTGGATAATGGTGGTCCATCCGGGAATCATCACCAACAAGATAATGTCCATCATGGGATGTCAACACATTACGATTCGTAAGTGAAGTGATATAATTATATGTAAAGTTTGGATCAATTTGAGTAACTCATTATGTTGTTGGTTGTGCAGTCAAAACGAGCAACTTGAAGGTCTTGTCCTTACTCAATTGCCCGATGACAACATATTTAATCAGGATCTGGTAGATGCACAGAGTCAGGAAGAGAATAGTGATTATGACAACAATATTGATGAGTTTGGAGTCACACCCTTAGCTGATGAGGAGGAGGAAGAGAATGTTGAACCTGATTTGACGGGGGAGCATGCTCCACCCCTCGTTAGACCAATAGTGTACGAGTCCCACGCGCCATTTCATTCAATGGAGATTCCCTACCTTGATCATTTGCCAAGCATGCCGGATGTGGATGCCCACACAAGGGATATTGACAAAATTCGTACAGCAATGTGGGATAAATATAGAGCAACGGTGTTGTCAAAGGGCATGCTTTTGCCGATAAAGTGCGTCTAACCAGGGTAGTGCTAATGTACAACGTAAAAGAGTATCGTAAGATCACGGTACGCGAGTCATATCCAGATGTATACAAGGTGGACTGTCGTAGATGGTTTACGGTTGTAATTGGATGCTGCGTGCGAGGAAGAAGAAAACAAATATGTGGGTTGTGGGTAAATACATTGGCACCCATAATTGTGAAATGGACACATTCAGTGGGTATAATTTTAACTTGAATGTTGACTTGATTTCTCTTGTCTTGATTCCACACATTGAAGCGTCCATAAGGTACAAGATCAAAGAGTGTATAACATCTGTCCACTAGGAATATGGGTGCACCGTTACAAAAAAAAAGGCATTTCTCGGGCGCAAACGTGCATTTGAAATTGTTTATGGTAACTAGGATAAGTCTTTTGCATCTCTACCAAGGTACATGGCTGCATTGTAACACTTTAACCCCTGGACTGTGTTGAATGGAAGCTTGAGCGGAGTCCGAGAATACCAGAACATATATTTAAATATGTGTTCTAGGCATTTAAACCAACAATTGATGATTTGATGCATTGTTGACCGGTAATATCCATAGATGGCACTCATGTCTATGGAAAGTATGATATTAAGTTGTTGATCGTCATTGCAGGCTTTTTCTATTTGTGTCAATGAAAGCCAAGAGGTGTGGACACTATTTTTGAACCACTTGAAAGAGCACGTTATCAAACAACGTTCAGGTATTTGTCTAATATCTGATCAGCATGGCGGTATTTTAAGTTATGTACAGAATTTGCATGCATGGAAGGAACCGTATGCCTACCACCGTTACTATGTGAGGCATCTGAAGGACAATTTCTAGTAGGTATATCCCAACAAGGATTTGCATGATTTAATATGGATGGCTGCAACAGATCCCCAAGAGTGTAAATTCAGGAGGCGCATGAAATCTATCAAGCACGAAGACGAGGGAGTCTATCGTTGGTTGATGCGACATGAGCTTGACAAGTAGACTTTGCATACGAATAGTGGAAGAAGATGGAGAAATCTGACAACAAATGTGTCAGAGTCTTTCAACGGGTTATTGAAGTCTGCATGAGGATTGCCTGTCACTGCCATGGTACGAATGTCATTCAAGTAGATGGTAGAGATTTTTGTTGAAAGGGCTAGAGGTGCATCACCATTGATGGAAAGAGGCATTGAATGTATGCCACTACCAATTAAAAGATTTGAGAAATACCTGCGGCGAGCACATTGGCGTTCATATTTACAGTATTGCAGTGAGCGAAATATTTTTGAAGTTCACACCGCTATCCATCAAAACCAAGGGAATAATACACACACCGTAAATGAACCCAGAAGGTTATGCTCTTGTACGAAATGGTCCACCTACCACATGGCGTGCTCACATTCCATCAATTGCTTTCAATATACAGGGTTATGGGCAACCAATTATGTTGATAAAGAATATAATGTTGTTGCATAGTGAAACACCTATAATGGACAATTTAGGTTAGTGGGTGCTGAGAATTATTGGCCGCCCGAATCATTTATAATGGTTTGTAACAAGAACTATGTACGTCAACGACAAGTGCAAAAAAGAACGTGTGTACGAAACAAAATGGATATGGTGATACCGTTTATGCGCGCAACTGTGGCATATGCTCGCAAATAGGACACGGCCGTCGTAAATATCCTTCAGCTGGTTTGGGTGGAGGTGGTAATCCAACTCCTGGTGGAAGTTCATCTAATGTGCCTAACTATCAAGGATACACGTAGTGTTTTTTTCCGTAATTTGGTTGTAATAAGTGTATGTACTTGTTTATCTTAAAAAATGTATGAAATAAAATTATGTTTCCACTACTGTTAAATCTTACTGACATTCAACATTAATACTTCAGTACAACAATCTAACATAAACCCATTTAAGAAAACAATTGTCATTCACCATTATCGTCATTGTCTGGCACAATTTCAATGTCATTATCTTCATCTTCTTCGTCAACATTGTGTACGCACCCTCGGGACCGAGGGAAACGTAATTGAGGCCCCAATTCACACACATTTCTCGGTCATCGCTATCATCAATAAGACCACTTGCTTTATTTCTACAACAATATGGGAATCCAACGTCCAACGTTTGTGGTAGAAACTTAGGTAGTCCCTCCCACTCGACAACTGTTGGGAAAATGATAATAGGTGAATTTTACTATATCTAGGACCCTAAGGAACCACATTATGTATCGTTTTAATGTAAATATTGATAACAACATGCTCTGATTAGTGCTTTTCATGCATTGCAGCTGAAATATAACAAGAAAAGGACGTTGGAACATTTTTGGAGTCAATTACGGGAAAAAAGAGGCCAATCAAATAATACCCACAAAGTGCACCAAATACTAAGCAAAAGCAGAGCTGAAGCAGGCCTGCCGCGGTCCGGGCGCGGCCCCGGTGCAACCGCGGTAGGAAGCAACCTCAGATTCAGAGAGCTTGTTTGGCCGCGGTCCTGACGTAACCGCGGTGCGACCGCGGCAGGACACGTAAAATTCAGGGACTAAAGTGCAAAACACGGGATTTTAAGCCCCAAAACCCTATATAAACTTAAGGAATTCGCCCAAGAGAGGAGGAATCAGTTTTTAAAGTGGAAAACATCAAAAGCAAGGGCAAGAGGCAAGGAGGAAAATTGGGCATCAATCTTTATTCTCCTCTTTTGTTCTTTTACCATTGACTATGAATTCTTTTGTAATTTTTGTTATTATTATGAGTAGCTAAATACTTTAATCTAAGGTTTTGGTGGTACCCGTTGGAGATGAACTTGTTGGCATTAATATAGTTTTGAGTTGGTTATTTATCTCTATTTGTTCAACTACATTTTGATTGTAGTTTGTTGAAGGGACCTCAACTAGTTGTGCCTATTTATTATGTATCTGCTTGAGAAAGAGTGCATATTTAGGTAGTTGTTGAACAACATCACTCCCGGAGTATAGACGAGAGTCATAACCGAGGGTTTAGAGGTTGGGTTAGAGATAATATACCTCGGGTGCAATCTAAAGTGAACCGTAACGTAAATATAGCTAGCGTAGCTCGAGAGAGTGCGTCTAGTAAATTGTCATAAATGCTTGAGAAAGATTTACGATAACTGGAGAGTTCATGATTGATAGAGACAACCAAATCAAAGCTATAGGAACATACAACTAGGGAAAGAACCAACGGGGGAAACCATTACCTTAGACTTTTATTCCAATTGTTTACAATTGCTTGTTAGTTACTCTTAGTTTTATAGATTCAGTTAGCTGTAGTAGTAATCACAACACCATTTGTTATTCATAAAAATTGAGGAGGTTGACTAATAAGAATTTAGTACTTTACAAGCTTCTTTTGATACGTTAAGTCCCCGGATTATATTTGCAACGCCCGCTTACTCTTTTCTTAAACACAGTTGAGCGTGATCAAATTTTGGCGCCGTTGCCAGGGTCTAACGGTATTTATCAAGGATAGTTGAAGAAAAATACAAAAATTCTTAATTATAGTCAAGTTTCTTTGATTTCACTCATTTATTGAATCTCTAACGTTTGTTGAATTGGTGGTACAGGTGCATGCCTAGGAACTCTTCGAGAACTGGTGACGTTGTTGAAGCTTTACCAGACCCCGAAAACGTTTTCAGGGTCGTGAACAGAGCCAACCGAAGGAGCAAACGACAGACAAACATTGAACCAATAGAATTTGATATGGCAGAACTAAACAACAGAGTTAATATTGATGGTGAGGTTGTTGGTGATGGGCTGGTCAACCCTGCAGCAAGAAATGTTGCGCCTCAGGCGCCCATTGCACCTGAGGCACCACTATATGACTGGGCGCAACCCACAACTGATAACTTGGCAACCGCAATGGTGGTCCCCCAGATTGAAGCAGAGTCTTTTCAGATCACAAACAATATGTTGCATCTGTTGCAGAATAAGGGGCTATTATCGGGGTCATATGCCGAGGACCCTTAGCAACACTTGAAGAATGTTTTGTCCATATGCAAAACCCAGCGACAGCCTAATGTTACCCCAGATGCTCTAAGACTGTTATTGTTTCCGTTCTCGGTAACGGGGTTGCTCAGACTTGGCTGAATTCACTCCCGATAAATTCTATTACTACATGGGAGGAGTTAGTCAAGCAATTTTTGGGAAAATTTCATCCACCCAACAAGACAACACAACAGATCGATGAGATAATCAGTTTCAGACAAAAGCCCATGGAAACGCTACAAGAGACATGGGAGAGATTTAAAGGGATGCTGGTTATTTGCCCACATCATGGTATTCTTGAGCAGATGTTGGGGCAACATTTCTATATGGGGCTAACTGACAGTGTGAAAGCCAACGTAGATGCATCAGCATATGGAACGTATCTCAGCAAGACGTGGAGAGAGTGCCAGAGTTTACTTGACACTATGACACAAAATTCAGGGTGGACCACTAGGGGTGCACCTATCACCCCAATTGTTCACTCAGTGCCATTAGACCCATCTAACACTATGGCTGAGAACATGGCTACATTGATGACTCAGATGAGTATTCTCACAAAGAAGGTGGAAGAATCAGGCGTGAAGCAGCAGGTTCATATTGTAGACACTACCAATGGGGGATTATGCACATCTTGCGTAAGTCAACCTATGGGTAATCACTGGAATGCAGACTGCAATCAAGCTCCCTATCCGGAAGACATGAACTATGTGTCTAATTATGGAGGTCAGAGACAGGGAGGTCAGAATTGGGGTCAGCAAGTTCAACCTTACAGACCACCCCACCTGCAACACAATAACGGTAACATGGGTGCCATGAGACCTCAGGGTAACATGTCACCTTACCAACGATCTCAGGTATACAACAACCAGGCTCAGCAACAAGCTTATAATCCCCCTCAGCAGCAACATGGGGGAAGACCTGAAGATGAATTCTCCAGGTTAGAAGCTATGATGCAACAAGTGATTGGGTCAACTACCAAGATCAGCGAAAGAGTAGATGCCCATGACTCAACCATTAAAAACATTGAGGTACAACTGGGGAAAATTTCGAATGCAGTGCACAATCGTCCTCATGGAACTTTACCCGCTGATACTCAGGTGAATCCAAGAGACCAGGGCCCAAAGCAACTAATGGCAGTGAGCCTCCACAATGGTAGATACCTGGACTTGGAGCAAGAGATGGTCCGTGAGAGAAGACAGACAGATACGCTAGTGCAAGTGCCTATTGAATTTGATGACGCGACTCCTTTGACAAAGGTCACAGTGCAGCCAGTTGAAGAAAAATCCAGCAATCAATGTGAGGCTGAAAATGCACTGGAGGAAATCTCAGAGCCGGTAGTAGAAGTTGCGGTTGAAAAAGAAAAAGAACAGATAACAGGAAAGAAAAGACCACCGGCTCCATTCCCTCAAAGGCTGGCAAAATACCAGAAGGATGAACAGTATAAGAAGTTCTTGGACATGCTAAAGCAAATACAGGTAAATATCCCGTTGATTGATGCTTTGAAGGAAATGCCTGGCTACGCTAAAATGATGAAGGACTTGATGTCCAGAAAATTTGACTTCCAAGATCTAGCCACTTTCACCCTTACCCGAACTTGTAGTGCGGTGGTGACGCGTCCTATTGCTGAAAAGTTGTCTGACCCAGGGAGTTTTACAATTCCTTGTACTATTGGCAACTTTGCTTTCGCCAAAGCTCTATGTGACTTGGGGGCTAGCATCAATCTCATGCCGCTGGCCATCTATAAAAGACTGGGGATTGGTAGAGCCAGGCCTACATCCATGCTGTTGCAACTTGCTGATAGGACGGTGAAGAGACCGTCGGGCATTCTGGATGATGTGTTAGTACAAGTGGGAAAATTTGTGTTCCCTGCTGATTTTGTGATCTTAGACTGTCGGGTAGATGAAGAAGTTCCCATAATCTTGGGAAGGCCATTCTTGGCCACAGGCAGAGCCCTTATCGATTGTGAGACTGGTGAGCTTAAGATGAGGCTCAATGATGAGGAAATCATGTTCAACGTGCAGAAGTCTATGAGGCGACCAAGTGAGTTCGCCAACTGCTCTCTCATTGACGCCGTGGACGTGATACTAGACGAAGATGATGTGTCCCTGACTGTTGGGGACACTTTGGCTGCATGTTTGATGAACTTAGATGATGTGAATGGTTAAGAATTAGCATAGTGGGTCTTAGCTCTGGAAGGAAAAGGGATGTGGCCGAGGACTCTCGAAATTGAACCTTTACACTTAGAGAAGAGAGAGAGTCCGCCAGCCAAACCCTCAGTTGAAGAACCACCCAAGTTAGAGCTGAATCCTTTACCAGCCCATCTCATGTATGCGTTTCTTGAACCTAACTCTACACTACCTATTATTATCTCATCTGGTTTGTTAGATGTGCAGGAACAACAGCTGTTACAGGTACTCTCAGAGTGCAAAACTGCCATTGGGTGGACCATGGCAGATATCAAAGGGATCAACCCAGCCTATTGCATACATAAGATTCTCTTGGAAGAGGGGCACCGACCTTCCAGGGAACACCAAAGGCGCTTGAACCCGAATATGAAGGAAGTGGTGAAGAAGGAAATCATAAAGTGGTTAGATGCGGGAATCATTTTCCCCATCTCTGACAGCAGCTGGGTTAGCCCAGTACAGTGTGTACCAAAGAAGGGTGGTATGACGGTGGTAAAGAATGACAAAAACGAGCTTATATCCACCAGAAGCGCCACAGGTTGGAGAATATGCATGGACTACCAAAAATTGAATCTTTCCACCCGCAAAGACCACTTCCCACTTCCCTTCATTGACCAGATGCTCAACCGGCTAGCAGGGAGATCTCACTTTTGTTTCCTTGACGGGTATTCGGGGTACAACCAGATTTCTATTGCCCCGGAGGATAGGGAAAAGACCTCCTTCACATGCCCTTATGGGGTGTTTGCTTTCAGAAGGATGCCCTTTGGCCTCTGTAATGCACCTGCAACATTCCAACGGTGCATGATGGCCATTTTCACAAACATGGTGGAAGATATCATGAAGGTCTTTATGGACGATTTCTCAGTGGTGGGAAATTCGTTTGATGAATTCCTAGCAAATTTAAACTGTGTGCTGAAGAGATGTATAGAGACGAACCTGGTGCTGAACTGGGAGAAGTGCCATTTCATGGTACAAGAAGGAATCGTCTTGGGGCATATGGTCTGAAGTAAAGGTATTCAGGTGGACAGAGCCAAGGTCGAGGTGATTGAAAAACTTCCACCACTCACGACAATCAAAGTTATTCGTAGCTTCCTGGGACACGCCGGATTCTACCGGCGATTCATCAAGGATTTCTCCAAAATTGCCAACCCTCTCTGTAAGTTGCTAGAAAAAGATAACC